>JAAAYG020023068.1:0-55132 GCA_009936455.2 Tomocerus minor | reverse complement strand
GGTTCGGTTTCACTCATCAGACTGTCTTGAAAATACAAGGGTAATAGTTAGTACAGTTTAAGTAATCATAACATTATATGTAATTGTAGTATAGCTATTGTATTATTTTAGATTTAGTCGCACCAGAGAACGCCAATGCAACGCACATGCCAAGGATTCATTACTGTATATGTATTTAAAAAAGAACTATGGATTATTACAGTTTACAATCTAAATGTGTATAGGCTTATTGTATGTATATAGTAGCACTTATATTTTGCATATCTTTAGTAAGATGTACTGATAACTCAATAAATAATCTATAGAAATTAACTCATACTCGATGTGTCGACATGAAGGAAGGGTTCCTGTTTCTATTGTTCACTGCGTATTTGAAATAATAAAATTTTTTATTCACTGCAGTAGTACACTCTTATATATAAACTGTATGTTTCCTCGCAACTTGTAGTAACAACTAATAACATGTAGTAAGTAATCGTAATAACAATAATATTGTAGTAATATAATAAATGAGAAACATATTATCATATTATTTCTTCTTTATATCTGTGTCCCTGGTCTTGTTTTTAATTTATATTTATCTGTAATAATTATATAAGTATATGAAGCAAGACATTCAGATGCGCTTCAATAGTATTTATTCTGTAGTGATTTGTTCTCTCTAAGATACAACTTTATTTTTCATGTTCTTACGAATACGAATCTTAATGAAAGGAAATGGTTTGGTTGGTAAGGTCGCCCGTAATATTAGTATGAGTTCTTAGTTATCATCATATTTACTGTTTAGTTATATATAAAATGTGTGTATATCTGTCAAATAAATTCCGAGTTCCAAAGATTACTTTCAACAAAATTTAGATTGGGTTGGGTTGGATTTCTTATGGAAATGAAGGAGATATATACCGTTCCTCGTAAACTGTTTGCATGTGTCGTTTTTTGTGTCTGACTGGATATACCTCTAATAATACCTATGTATGTATGTAATTAATTGTATTTATGTATGTATATGTATGTATTTTACACAACACAATGTCTACTGACTTTTATCCATCAGAGTTTGTTTAAAGGTAATGTCCTTTCCCAGCATTCATCATTTTCATATTCATACCTATATAATATACGACACAATACCACTTTACACGTAATTCATTCCATCAGCAATTCATTATTAACCAAATACTAACTCATTAACTACTTTATAATTTATGCAATCTTTTATTAATTTTATCATCTCTTCTCACTGCAACTATGAACACATATCGGTTCGGCAGCAGTATCACATCAAATACGGGAAAAACCATCGAATACAAAATCTGCCTCCATTTCGGTATATTTGGTTTACCACTTTCCATTAGCGATTTAGGAATCAACACAATGATTATCATCACCAAACCCTGCTCTTCTTCCCATAACTTCTATCACACACTCTGCACAATTCCCACTTACAAAATAATTAGCGATCTATACATCTAGTAAGGTCAACAATTCAAGTATATAAGTAAATATATATATATCAAAAAACACATCATGCTTCAATGATTCCATTATTCTGTAATAAATACATAAATATCTTCCTCATACTTTAGAATTCTTATCTTGTTCAAAAATTGAGAAATAGAGATTTGTAGCTAACAGCTAATAATTGACTTAATAAATGTAAAGAAGAAAATCATGTAATGTAATCGAGTCTATTAGTCAACAATTCATGATTTAAAAAAGCAATTGACTGAGACTGAGAATCCTCTGCTGCCTACTTTCCTTTCTTTTAAAATTGAATGTCATATCATTGCTTCAGAATTCAGAATAGATAATTAATAATAATAAGCACTTAATAATTTCTCATTGTCAACTAAAATTATATCATACAAAGTAGTATTTTTATCATCATCATCATATACGAAGTAGGTATATAGTCTATACTAGTAGAGGTACATCCTACATATCTAATAGGTACAGTACTCATCATAATAATACTACACAGTATAGATTATGAGGTGTACGAACCATCCTGAATGCGACTTAAATAAAGGACATAATAATAGTAATTCTTGTGTGAACATGAAATGTAAATAAAATGTTTTAACTTTCGACCTCTGCCGACAAAGTTTTTCCAAGTCACTTCAGTGATGACAATCACAATTTATATGGTACCAAAATATCTTATGGCAAAAAGTATGCGAAATGTACCCGAGTTTAGCAGTTAATAATTACAATGCAACCAACAACATTTTCAGTAGATTGCATTTTCATGGGAAGCAGTCGGAGCTGTCGGAGAGTGTCGACGACTCGCACTCGTCGACTCTAGGCTCTCTCCTCTCTCGCTCTTTTCAATAAATACATGTAACAACATTTAGTGCACTCTTGATAACGAGTGCTATCCTACGTAATGTAAGTATAAGTAACCAGAAGAAGAGTGGAAGGCAGCTCCTTGTGATTACTTTTAGTTTGGTTAGTGTCTACATTCATCCCGGTGACGACAATGAGGAAGAGCAAAAGGGTGATGATGATGAAGATCATAATAATCTGATGGAAAAGTGATATGCCTCTTTGGATGAAGATCTGATTCACAAAGACTGCTGCCAAAGATTCGCTCGTCTTTGTCTCTCTACTCAAATCACTTATTAGACCCGGAGGGAGGTATTACCTACTGTTACTCACACCCCTGACTCCTCCGACCTACCTACGACGATGTATGTTCTACTTGCCTATCTATCAATAATAATATAATAGCCTATCTATCTATATGTATTCTTATTAGTGTTTAATGTATCACAATTTTGAGTTGACACACTACAGTCACATTATATTGTATCATTTTATATCATTATCATTATCAAGACGGTTAAAACCTCAGCCTGCCACAGTGTAGCCGAGCTATACTGTGGCTTAACAAAGTTCCTTCTTTCTAAACGATAATACATATACACCTAAAATGGTTTTACAAGCTTAACCAACAACAACGTACCAGTTTGAGTTTTCAGTGTGGCTCAGAGAAACTGATATTACTATGATATTCATTTCTTTTCAGTCCTGTCACGGTGCTCTTTTCTCATTTTACTCAATTTTCCCAATTTTTTCTTTCTTTCTCTCTCTCTCTCTCTCTCACTCCCTCAAACACAACACACGCTACGCTACGCTTCTCCTTGTCTCTTTCTCTTTTCCTTTCCCCATAGATAGAATTGATTGACCTAGCGTTGTGAAAATGAAAAGAAACGACGTACGCTCGTGAAAATGAAAATGAACACTCGTGTTTCTTACGTCTATATGTATTATGTTTTTATGTTTTTTTCCAGCTAACCAAGAGGTGGGCAAGGACTACACTTTGATTTCTAAATCTAGAATTTAGTGATGCCAAGGAGGAGATTTTACCGGATTATCTCTGGATATTATCATTGGCAGTCGTCAGCCGTATATATAATAAATGTATTTATTGAAAACTGTTTATTTTCCATTAGATGCGAAACTGACCACAGTAGGTGCAGCAGTGCTGATGCTCGTATTGTATCTTAATCTATGTTCAACTCAATTTCAGCCTTGGAAGCCAATCCAGTTCTTCTGCGATGTCATCATCAGTGAGCGAATGTCAAATTGGAATCTTGAAGTTTTTACAATGAACGAAGAGGCGCTTTCAGAACTTTCACAGTTTCCTTTTCCCGAAATCACTTTTTTGTCTCACACTAATTGCAAGTTAATTATATTGTATAGCATTTACACAGACCGACTGCAATAATACTTCCTATTCGAAATTCGAAATCCAATATTCACTTTCTTTCTTTCTCTCTTTCTTTCTTTCTCTACCTTCCTAAAGTAAGTTCCTACCAATCAGTAAAGCCTTTTTTTAATTTAAACTGAGCCATCACACATTATTGTAGTTCTCTAACCCTACTTTTCAATACAAGCATGTAAGTAACCTTCACCAACATCCTCATAACTTTTCGTCAAAGCTCGTCGTTGAAAGACTCGACTGGCAGCGTCAGAGAGAACATGGAAAAGAAACGGCATTGAGCTGAGACGTCGACCGACGACAAAGACAAACTTGTGCTCGCCCCAGGAAGTTCGACGTCCGCCAAATTCATCATCACGTTCATCATCACTCCACTTCTCCTATGCTTCTTCAACTGTGCTTGATTCTAGCCTTCTACTCCCCGCTATTCACATTAGTAACTCTAATCTCTTTAGCTCCGTTCCATTTACTTCAGACGGACGGTTCGTTTTGCCATTCTTATGAAAGTAACCATCAGAAGCAGGCAAGGTAGGCACTACGGCCACAACCTCTTTCTATCAGCGGAATTCCGAATTCCCACTCACAATATCGAAGTCGGTAGGCAACTTCGGTCTATTATAAACCCGCCCATTTTGATTCTTAAGTCTTGTTCTCTTGGTTAGCAGACTTCCTCACGAATTGTCGGATGCAAAGGTACTACTTGGCAGATCATTTTTCTGATCGGATAATTTGGATGTGGGTGATGGTGAAGACAAGTTTTTAGCACAATACTGATTAGGCGGATTACTACTGAAAGGTAGTTCGGTATGATCATGAGCATCTATCATATCTAAGCTGTCCAATGATGCTGGGTCTCTCAGGGAAGCGGAGTTGTGTTGATGAAGGTTAGAGTCTTTCACAGATGCTGATGATGAATTAGTATAAACAGTCACAGTTGCATTTCCACTCTGCTCACTACCCGATGCTACGAGATGTTCTCCTCGACCCTCCCCAGCCACAGAAGACCTAGGTTCTATTAGTCTATGCAGATTATCACCGTTTGGCTCGCCTAACAGGGGACCTATCCCGGCATTCCCGTTACTATCACTCCTTTTCATTTTGCTGTCCCGCCCAGGCGGCCCAAACCAACATATCGACTCAGGTTCACTCATATTTGAATTTACACACGACGACCACAGACGACCCTCAGCTGCCGTCCCACTATTATCAAACGGCGTAAACACTCCACTGCTCTTAAGGTTCTGAGAAGATGGCCCGCCGGGCATGCCCAGCCCTTTATTCGCCACCACCGAACAAAACGCCGATGTCTTACTCGTACTCGTCACACAAACCGATGATGAGGATGGAGACAAGCTCGGGTAGGGCACAATCAGTTGAGGTTTACTAGAATTACAGCCGAGTTGCACACTTTTACTGGACGAAGGACTGTCAGTAGTGTCAGCACCAGTGCTCTTGTTCCCCGTCTTCGAACTGCGACCCGAGCTCCGCGTCGTCCCCGACTCGATCAGTCGTGAGAAGACACTGGTGGAGGTCGACGCGTTGTTGTTGCTCGGACTCGTCCTGCTCCCACTCACCACCATCATTGTGCTGGCACACTGCTGAACTTTTTCACTCAGTTTCTCGCCTAAACTTAGACCACTAGAAGAAGGCTTCCCGCCGCGTCCTCCACAGACCCCGGCAACAGTCGAACTTCCTACCAATAACCCAGTACTTGAAGAGGTCGAAGAAGATGTCGAAGAACAAGTTGAAGAGGAGGAGGACGTCGAACTTTTGTGCTTGCATCCAGGCACGGAAGATGACGACGCGGAACAATTTTTCGAATTTGATGGATGAGAATGACGCTGATGATGATGGCATCGGGTCCGGCCGTGAGAAGGGGGTGACTTACCGGAGCGACTCCAACTTAAACCCCAACCACTCAGTTGGCCCGTTGAGCTGCTTTTTGGATTTGAATGACTTTCCCCCTTCGAACAAGTGCAGTTACTACTCCCCGCCGCACCTCCCCACTTCCAATCTTCCTGGCCATGGGCGTCGTAGATCGTTCTGTTGGGAGGTCCTTGAATGCACTGTCTTGTTATCTCCGAGTGCTGCCAACAATTACAAAACGTACTTATACAATTTGCTCACCATATTACACTTTCCTCTCCAAAGCCTCTGCTGGACAATTCTTTTCATCAAGCATTGTTTTTTTAAGCAAACTCCTAACTTCACATCATTATGGAAATGTCGTTCACTGACTATACCACAGGTAATTCATATTTTAGAAAGCAATTAGTCAGAACGCTAAGAGCTCCTTATTTATTTGTCCAACTATAACCTGCGTCGACTTAAATCCTAAAGGAGGAGAAAGTATCCTTTCACTTCACAGAATACTCTGACCTTAACGCTTGACAATTATGCAGATCTATAGCATTATCATGACTAAACCTAAATATCATTGAAAATTGGGATACATGCAGGTAATTGTCCTATTAATTGTTGCTTTCACTAACACACAAGTCATTGTAGTTTATAAATGCATGCAGCCTAAATAACTTACAATTAGATGACATAGGCACACCTACACCAAGATAAATATGTAGCTACGTATAATTGTCCTTTAAATCACTACTCATTGATGTAGAAGTAAGGAAGCATTATAAGCAATGCAATTTACACTAAATGAAATAACTGTTCGCATGTAAACAGAAAGAGTTGTTACCGGGTCATAATTTCGTGTCTGTGTGCTTGTCCTTCTTTGACATTCTTCACCGTCAGGTCTTGGAACGCTTACTGGCAGATTAAGAAAGGTATCGTTGGCCACCGAACGAAGCCGAACTTGTCTATCTCTCTCTGCAGCCAAAGCCCGTTCTTCCTCAACTCGAGATTTTCTAGAGTTGGGCATCCATTCAGGTTCCCTTGCACGACGTACTTCTTCCACGGGTACCAAAACCACCTAATCAACATAAAGAGCATAATTTAGTCTATAAATAAGACACTTTTTTATTTTTCCCCTACCTGACCATCCACATACTACTGGATTTCTAAAGAATATTTATATCCCATAACAGCGAAAATACTAATTATGACATTTATGGGTAAATAATAATATAGAATAAATGCATAGGTATCTAAATTGAAAAATGGGGATACCTGCTAGCTATTTATGTTCCCAAACTATTTTTAACACCTTTCCATAAAGGTATGTCGCATGTTTCGAATGTTGCGTTAACAATTGCGATAACAATATCGTCATTTTTAAAGATTCTAAATATATTTTTACAACATGCATTAAAAATATTTAATAATGCTGGTCTCCCCTTTACCCATATTGGTAGCGCAAAACCTCAATATTGCCTCAATAATAAGTTGTTATCGAAAACAACACAAAGCCATTACAATTTACAAAATTGTCACGTAAAACTAAAAAGCAGTATCCAATTAATAATGGTTGAATAAATTGATCTACTTGCTTTAATAGAACAGAGATATTATTCTGTTACCTGTTTAAATAGAATGGAGATATTAATATGCTACTGCTAGTGGTGTAAATATGTACGTACTAATGTACCCAAAAATTAATACATGAACCGAACGTAGGAAATAGGATACATATAATATTTCATGCCATTTTGAAATATACCTGGCTAAAACTACTGCCAAAAATTCTTGATTTTTACAATTCACTTGATGTTAATCTACATCCTTACCCTAGAGAAATGCTACACTACATATCTTACTTAGATATTTCTATGCGGGGAACAAAAAGGAAGATGAGTAAGGAGCAATTGAGAATGTTTAAAAAAATGACCTGATTAGAGGTGGCTGGTAAGGTAGCAGTGCTGGTAGTGGCAGTAGAAGCATTTGAATAAGTAGAATAGGCCACCGAATGAGAGGCCGAATGTCGATGAGGAAGAGTGGCAGTGGCACTGAGGATGGAGGATAAAGGTGATGTCTCTGAATCCTCCGACAGAGACGAATGTGAAGATGCCGAGGCGGGAGTAGTGGGTCCCGCAGGACGAGCAGCTAGCGCCAGTTTCACGTCCTGGTCACTGCTACCAACGCGGATGACTAGCACCGAAGCAGATCATGTGGCTCACTTCCCCACTGATTGTACATTGGATGATTCTCTAATGTTTCTGCAAGGAATAAATTATCACGTTACATAAGTCACAGGCACAATGCACATCCATCCCAAAAGAACTTTCATATTCTAGCGAGTACCTAGGAGGCAAGGCTACATACAAGGATAAATTACTAGTGTCTGAACCATTTGGCAAAACTTAAATCCCTTCCTTCCTCCAGGCTTAGCTTTCGAGTAGCCTTAGCTTTCCCCTACATATATTCCCTATGGCTGAAATGCAAATGGAAATAATAAAAAAAATTTAAAAACTCCTTTGCTTCAAAAGAACTCGCCCTTACCACACCATGTCTCCTCCACGGCGGTTTTATAAATGCAATATTACTACAATTTACATAATTTTACTGCACTTCAAGCAACTTAATTTTTACCTTTATGCACTATGTGGCAAAGTATGACTCGATCAATTAGCCCCTTAATTAAAACTACTTATAATTTTATTACTTGACAACTTGTACTAGTGTATGGTGTGAGTACAGTTTGGCTTTTGTAATTTTTAAGTGTAACTTATATTCAAAACGAATTCAGCAGTACTTATGTCGCCGTTATTTTTAAGACTGATAAGTAACATGAAATAGTTTCAAACTTTCAAACACCAAGAAAAATGATTTAACTCACAATAATAAATAAGATCTATGATCCAGGTACACTACTGAAAACCAAGATACAGCATTTAAATTGTGAACAAACTGTACAACTACAGACTGCAAGTTACTTTGTAGTGTTTCGTAGTGTGCCTATGCAATTTATATACTGAGAAGGAAAGCAAGGTCATCGCTGCAACTCTAGAAGGCCTTATAGTACTTAATGCACAGGTCACCAGTCTACATAGCATGCTGCTTCCTATACGGAATTTTGTTACGGTCAGCTACCTATGTACAACAATTTGACTTCTGTACAGTTATCGTCAAATTTTATCGTCTACAAACCTTTACTCGAAACTTCGAAGCGAAGTGAAGGAAAGCAAACATCTGTTGACGGGTTACACTTAGAGCATAAAGTATAAAATAACTTACTTTAAATCGTATATCTGTTATCTGCGACTTAGTCTTTCTACCTATGCTATGCGTCATCATTGCAACAGAGTGGACAATGTTACAGCTTAATCAAACTACTAGACTAAGAACAATTAGCGGCTCTGCGTGGGAACTACTTAGAAATTGATCATACCAATATCAGTGAATAAAATACTAATGGGTTATTAAAATTGTAGACCTGGATAAACTTTGAAAGCTTTTACCGCTTAGTATGAAAATAAGTAATGCACATTTATATTAGTTACTCTTATAGGAGCAAAGATTGATTGAATTTGACAATGAATTGTTCAATATTGTTATAATTCTGACAAGTCATTTTATTACTAAATATGGAAAGAATTCGGTGGATGAGCTGGAGAACCCACCAATCCAACAATATAATTCAAGACTATTAACAACAGAAATAAACATCATGCAATGTATGTACAATAGCTTTACAGCAATTAGAAATCCAAATTGACCATATAGCCTACACGTACCATATACTAAATTATTGCACAGTGTATTTAGTGCAATGCTCCTATTCGATATTCCTTGTCCGCTCCTGAATCCTCCCAGCGGATTGTTAAAAATTAAAAATTTATTGGTTATCAAATATAAAATTATTGTCATATGGCGAAAACATAGCAGTTTAACTGAGCTCTCAGTTGTAGCAAAATTCTAGTCAGTAAATGACAAAACAACGACATTTTTGAAAGCCTGCATTATCCATTGTCAATGATTTTGAAAGCTGAATCCTAGCACAGTAAATCTTAGTCAATAAATATGAACATAACATAACGATAATTATTTACCTAGAATCGTATGAGTAGACTATTTCTCTACATGTTTAAGTTTTTCAGTATACAAATCGGAAGTTATTTCTACCGTATCAGTTCCTTGGCCATGTGTCTGCCATCGAAATATTAAATAAAATGTCATTTGAAGCATTACTCAGTGGAAACTAATAACAATTTTATGAAATCGTGCACCCTGACGAGAAAACGCTGTGATAGCTAAACATACTCTTAATATCGCCTTCATCAGTAGACTAATTATTCTCTTGAAATTGGTCCAAAGTGAGCAAAGGGCCTATGTGTCTTGCTTTTGCAGTAAGAATCGACAAGTAAATAAATGTATTTAGTGCTTTCGAGAAAGTAATAATTGTATCATGAAAGTACATAAATATTCGTTTTCTGTTAGCAAACAGTAAACATAAATATTAAACAAAATTCAGGTTGGGGGCCATAATTGGTAGGTCTTTAGAGATCATCCACCTTTCCACTACCTGCCATCACTCACATCGATTTTTCAACCCGAAGTATTTCGATACGAATAGGGAACATTGTCCTTTTTCTACCGGTAATGAGTGCATTAAATATCTAATAAAACGTATACAAACACTTTGTCCTTAATGTACTCATAAATTAATGGAAGTTAGTTTCTTCCTTTTCGTCAAGGTACTCTAACTTACACGCTAGTATGCAAGGGTTCACTTACGTAGTACTAGTACTCTCACGGATAATTAGATACCATGTTATCATTACCTAATTACTTGACTTTAGGACCGACATAAGGTCATTTAATTGCAATTTCTTTGTGCACTACTATAATATCATAAATAAGGTAGTAGTTGTACCTAATACATCTGTATACCTACTTTTGGAACATGTTATGGCATTGGATCAGCTATGTTGAAAATAAGACTCCAATCTACAGTCACCACATCTAATAAAGTATAGAAAAGTGAAAGGGTATGGATAGAATAACTAAAGTTGTACTACAGTAATAAATAGCATTAGAAGTGCAATTATACAATGATGAATATGATGATTAAATAAATTAATAGCCATTGTTTTATGTTACTCAGATAAAAAATATCTACATTAACAACAGAAAACAATTTACATTAAAAATGAATAGTCAACAATCAGAACAAATTATTAATCATCCTGATGCACTGAAAGTCAGCTCAGTCATTTTGCAAGACTAAAATTCAAACCCATATGAATAAATTGTAGACATAAGAGTTCCTAAGACATTTTTATGGATTTCTATTACCTAATTAACTGTAGTCTGCACTTCAAATATATTTAATTGTATAGAAGATAAATAGTCTTTGTGCATTACATACTTAAGTGGAATAATTAAATTGGCACTAGGGCGAGGTTACTAGAAATGAATGATACAGGATTATGCACTCAACATTTATGATACTTTGGCAAATTTTTGTTACAATTTCTTGGATGTTTTCGACCTTTCAAATGCTACAACCTTCATTTACATACGCTAAAGAAAGCAGATTGAACATGGAATGAGATAAATTTTACGATCATTTAGTACAATAAAATTTTATCTATTGATTACTTAAAATTAAGACTGTTATTTAAACGAACAGAGGAAAACTAGGAGGAAATCGAATAAGGAATCTATTTAGTTTACTCCTAAATGGTCCTAAATAGTAAAAGTCTGTACTATTAAAAGACATAATCTAAAGAAACTGCTTAGGGACTTGAAATTGTTGTTTGTTGTTTCAAAACTTTCGAAGTACCATAAACTGTACTTGAACAATAGTCAACAGGGAATAGAAATGTACATTTTTAAGAGTTAGATCGGAAAAGTTGCTAATACAGTAATTAAAGAAGTAGAAAACTTCATTTTAATTAAATATTTAATTCTCTTGTCCATTACCATCTAAGAAAAATGTTTTATTTTTGGGAAATGGCAAATTACATGTAAACACACGTAATTGTTTACATTCCTTAAATTAACGGGGGAAAATTATAGTCTTATGCTATTCAATAATTAAAAACTTTGTAGATAATGAGTGTACATTTTTACGGGATATAATGAAACTGTTCAGACTACTGGCAGACTACAGACACATTAAATTGTATAATAAATAGATGAGCTGGGACAATGAGGATTCTTAGACAATAAAACAGAGTTGTGAGTTTTGTACATTTATAATTAAGTAGAGTTCTAAGCTGGTAATAGTACTACAGTCTGTAAATTTTAAGTACGTAGGCTTCAACGATAATAATGTATGGATTTTGCTAGTGTTCTGTGTAAATAAACAAGACTGCTTCTATGTGTGTTAGTTAAAATAATAATATCAATGCCCGTCATGTCTACTGCAGTCACAGTTAATGCATCTGTGATTGTTTGATTGTCTTTGTATTGCACACATGAATGGAAACTGCATAATACTCACATTTACATAAACATTTTTGCTTATAACAAATAAAATTAAAAATGTACGTAGACTACAATTAAAAATTAAGTTCAGAAGGAAATTATTCGCACCTTACCGCAACATCCGGCACAAAATGAGTTGCGTGTTGTTAGAGATTAGATTAACAATCACAGGCACTTTTTCTAAATCATTCACTCAAAAGCATCGCCCAATAATTTTAAAACGGCCAGACGAGACAAATTATCATTACGTCAAGGCACGGAATGAAGGATTCTACTTTAGCAACAGAAATTCTTCACATTCATTTTCAACATTACTTAATGAGAAGTGGAAACACTAATGAACTATCACCGCATCACTTCTTTAAGACTAAATCAGAAGAGTTGCTATTTTAAGGCTCTGACAAATAAGACTATGAAAGTTAACACGGGCGATTCATTTTGCAAATAATAAAAATCTGGTCGTTGCTTGCTCGTTGCCCGAAATCCTTTGAACGTGAAAGAATTTAGCCATTGGGTACTGAAGAGATAATTTGGTTTGGGAGTTTTTTGCCAATATTTTCATAGCCACTTGAAAGAGACTAAAAAATTTAGAAGGAGGAATATTTAAAAATTAAAAAATAGTGTACTCTGTAGGAATAGGAGCACATAATTACATGAACATACGAAAAATAATATTGAGAGATAGAAGAAAAGCATTGACAAAGTATATGGACTGTGTGGGTACCTATTGAATCTCACAAGAGTAGGTTAAAAGGTAGATAAAAAGTTAGCCTCACATAGAAGGTAAAGAAAGGTAGGTACACGTTGGTTCTTCAAACGACAAGTGAAGCCAGCAATAAGTAAAAGAACATCTAGACTAGACTTGAAGAAGTTCAGTTGTTGAGATACACTCAACTCAACTCAGGGATGCTGCATCCCTACGTGGAACACAAACACAACCCACAGAAATCCCTCATATCCAAAAGATGTTGCCTGATTCTCTGTCTCCTTTCGTCTTACAAAATGCTGATGCTGATATTTACTTACATTTCAACCTCTTCCCTTTACGATATCATTCACTATTATATAAAACTTGTGCAAATCAGAGAACATTATAGGTATATGTGGTTGCTTACATGTAGTACAAAGGATTCAGCTAGGCTAGGATATATAATACAATCCTTTAGGATACTTCTTTCAACTAACACCAATTAAACCAGTAAAATAAAGAACTACCTAGGTATGTTTATTTTACAATGGCCTAACTAAACTAGGAATTAGTGTCAAAATCAGCTATCTTAACCGTGTCGTCTGGAAATAATATTCACTTCAATTACGTAATCGCAATTAGCTATTTTAACGGATCTCCTTGGCTGTGCACTACACTATGTCGACTTGATGTATTTATGATATGAAAACAAAAGGGGAAATCAAAGAGGAAGAAATGACGATGAGCCGAGCCACAAGCTTCACTCAAATAACGTCGTCATGAATCCAGTTTAAGAATTCATCATTGACTGATGCTCTTGGTGGACTGAGCTAGTAAATTGGCAACGGAGCTGTCTGGCCCGTTTTTGCTTCTCGAAGAACCTCAGGAAGGTCTTCTCGCACGCGCAGCCTCTCCAGCCATGCATGTGCACCGAAAATTCGGTGTCGGCTGAATCCCACGCTGCAGTTTACCACCGGCTAACAATGACAGATTCTTTAAGTTACATCGGTACATTACCAGTCGAACGACTATAGCTCTCTATACTCCTCTTATACATATACATAAGGCACACACATGTACCTTATCCAAATCAACTCAATCGACCCTACAGCAAAGTTCGCCACGTAACTATGTATGTCTAATAAAACGACATCCTCCAATCCAACTAGACGTGCTATACGTAGACTTTGCAAACAGAAAAAAACATCAGGACGACAGGTCTCAGGACCCAACTACTAACTAATGCATACCTACACACAGCACACAGACAGACAGACGAATATGGTTAATGCATAATCGGCAATGGGAACAAAAAATAATATGGAATTATGGACCGATAAGAATGCTCCTTTTCATTAGCTTATGGATATCATTATCACTTAGCTTACAGATATTATTTACAGAAGAGACTCTTCGCAATTAAGTTCACTCAGCACTAATCACTAGTGCAGAATAAAGAAAAAGCATCGAGGACCTTTAGCCAACCAATTATCATGTTTATTTATAAATCTATGTGCAACGAAACAGAATTAATGTGAATTGATGATCTGTGCGAACTGACGACTCTGAACTATTTAGTTAGATGCAGCCAAACAATAATTCTCAATGCACAACATAGATAATACATGAAAAACACATTATCAGTCTGTCGATACACAGCACATCGACAGACTGATACAACGACAAACAGGACAGCAATAATTAATTTATGCATTCATACATAGCTACACGTAGTAGGCAGCATCTAATATACATTTTCCAATGAGGCGATGCAATAAAATGGCAAAAAAAATGGAACGACTGATATATTATGTTTGAAATAATATATCAATGAAAAACTTGACTGATGGTTTTAACTTGCATATTCATAGCATATAGAATATTATCAAATCATTTGGGAATGACTACGTAGTAGACGTAGCTGTAGGTACGTATAATAACAGCAAACAGCAAATGGCTGTACTGGCCTATGTATAAACCCTGTACTGCATAATTAAAGTAATTAAATGTCTAAAAACCATCGTAAAGTAATTATTATGTTATACGAAGGATGGTTTTCAGCGAACAAGAAATACACAGACTTCTCTCAATCTGACGTGCATACCTATTAGTACTTAGATCGATAGACACTTACCATAACATATACAACAGATTTTAGAGTATTAAACTATACAGAAGAAACTAATTTTGACTTGATTCACTGACTTTTGGTGTTAATAATGGAATCCCTTTCTACCTTTATTTTCAATAGTAGTCTTCCTCTAAAGTACAGAGTACAGATGCATATAATGCATCTACTATTAAACAGAGGATTAAAGGGACTGCATTTAGAGTGGACAACCTACTGAGTTTGTGAATTTACCCTAGGTAGAACTCAGGGGTTATGATGGCTCTTAAGTAGATTAACACAACTATGAATTGTCTCATTTCACACATGACAAAATTACAACCCATCTTTTATTGTCTTCACCCCCATTACAGCCAATGCGAATGCCCTACTGAGATTATAGAGTTAAGCACCACCATGTACTTATAAGGTAGAGCACTACAGAGTAAGTCATAAAATTAAAAAGAGAGTGCCTAAAGGGATGCATGGAAGAATTGATTCTTTAATACTGGCACTTAACAACGAATCTAATTTTATTTTGCAATTCCCATTTTAAATGAACCCATGTAAAAGATTTATAGCTAAATTGAGTTATAGTCCACAAATGTCCATTGACTTTTTAAAGTTTTAAAATGTTCCCCCCATCTTCCCTTCCCATTTACCAATTTATTTATCATTTCCTTTTCTTAATTTAGTCAACCCAGGGTGTCCTATTCCCCTGACTTACAATGAGTGTCTGTACTGTAACTACTGTACCTACTGAAATGGAGGCAGCTATAAATTGGAATGATTGATTTTTCCAGCAATTCGACCATCTGGCTGTTTCCATTTCCCAAGTTTTGATTCCAAATATGTAATATGGATTCGAATTTAGTTCATCCTATGCAGTAATTAATTTGTAAATATTAAAGCAGTTAAATATTAAAGCTGAGGATTGGACTTGGATTTTTGAAAATTTTTCTTTCCATATTGCCTGTTTCTCCATCTCTCCATACACTAACACTCAAGTAGTCAAACATGAAAAGGTCTGATTCATAATTATTATTCAATATCCCACCCATCCTGATCCCCATCCCAAGTGGTTATTACACATAACACTTTTAGGCTTTAGGTTAATTTAAGGACATGAGTATATTTTATGCGGGCAAATAGATTTGAACAACCTTCCTAAAACATTCTGCTAAATACTACTACCATTGCACTGTGACCATTGCCCATCAGTTAATTCATATGGTTAAATCAAACTAATTGTTTTTTCTAAAAGGGACCGTATAAAAGATTAAAGGTTCTGAATTACAATGAGTCGACATTAATATTCGTGTCTTGTATGTGATGCGGTATTAAAATTTAATTTTTACGGTCAATAGAAAATGAGTAGAGCTATTACGTACGTAGTACGCAGCCTGACAATCCATGACACGATGTTGTGATATGCAGAGATAACTAAAATTGTGTCTTATTAATTTTAATCTCTAGATTCAAAAGTAAATTTTAAAATCCGAATTTGATCAGTGAAAATTATTATTTAACATCAGATACATACTATATAAAAGATGAAAGGTTCCACCTAGGAGGTATTGTATTCCTTATAAACTCTTCACTAGCTATAATATCTGTAAACAGAAATGCGAGGGTATATCGTGTGGGATTCAGGGGTAGCGACAAATCTCATAATTCCATATACACCGTCGCAACATGTAGTGGCAATTTCTTCTAATTAATTTTCTGATTTTATTCTTAAACAGAGCTACAGCAGATGTACTCTAGAAAAAGGGCAAAATTTTACTTTGATTTTAAGGGACATAACACAATTATCATAAATGAGACAAATTTTGAAAAAATTATAGCAACGAAAGTTAAAAAACGAAAGATATCGTGTCATGATGATACACTGATACAATACACCCCTACAGCTATTTAAAACATTGCGTAAAATAGTGTATTAAGTTTTGCCGAAAACACGTATTAATTCACAAATAACCACCACATTTCAGGAATTGCCGAGGTGTATATGAAATGCTCAAATTCTACTTTTCCGCTGCAACCTTATACATAGTGGATATAATTTTCCAGGAATGATCCCTTCGATAATAAATTATAATCCAAGTTGAACATTCCCATATGGAGTAAGTACACTAAATCAAAGTACAGATCTCGGAAAGAAAAAGTAGCATAGAACATGCAAATGGGACGTCCCAAAGTCCAGAAGTTACAAGTTTCTTGTAATACGCAATTATAACTTTTTGACGTAACCGTGACGTGACTACCCAGACAGACTAGAGGAGGCCAGAGAGATTCTCCGAAAATGTTAATCCTTGAGTTGTACAAGGAAATTCGCTGAATGCAAACTATTGACACGTTGACAGCGAAGTGCTATTTATACACCTATTTCCCATACAAAGTGAGTGTAATCAGACAGAATGTTGCCCATGGCCCATCCTTTGTAGACTGTAAATACGTCTGTCTGGTTTCACACACTAGAAACTTAAGTAGGTACTTACTTATGTCAGTAGAGATTTCAAGTTAAATATAAAAATCTATATTGCGAGGAAAATCCCTAAAATCCTATTTACATCTTTCAAAATTAACCTGCGAGATTTTCATTCTTAATTTCAAGTTCTGTTATTTATCACTCAAAAATTTCATCTGAAAGTAGATAACTTAATTACAATGCAAAAAACAGTAACAATAATATTTCACAAGTGCTCCACAACACAGAATCCAAAAATACGGACACTGAGATACAGAAAATTATCACATAATTCATTGATACAAGACCGAAAGTCACTTGTGCGGTAGTATACGGTCTTAACCTACATACCAGACAGAAATATAAGACTATTTCTAATCACTAATCAGATTTATCCGTACTCAATAAAAAACTATCCACATACCCTAGACTAAATACCTAAATGCCAACATGACACACTATGACACTAAACATAACATGAAACTTGACCTACATTGCAGGAAACCGCTTCCGGTATTCGGCGATTTTGTACAAAGTAAAAAATGCTTGTTCAGCTATGTCGCTACGAACACTTTGATTGAGACTGTCTTTCACCAAACTTCTAGTCTTACAAACTTGTTCATTTAAGAATAGTGTAACATACGCAAGTATAAGTGACCACTTGACAATTTGGTTATGGCTAGACAGAGAGCATGCCGTGCCTCTTTGAGCAGACATGTGCATACGTCACAGCACTGTATGTGACATTACTTACGATGACGGGATTAATTGCTCATTAGATGTTACGTGTGCATCTTATCTGTTTCCTACCTAGTATGTCTACACAGAAAGAAATATTATAATATTTATTCCGATCCAAATGTAAGACACTGACTGTGTCGAACTTCAGACTGAGTTTGCTACGTTATGTACAAACATCAGAAACTCTTACTATGTAAGCATTACTGACTTGGAAAATTGTACACGGCTAACTTGGAATATTTTGTACATTTCAATATTTTTGTAATGTTAACGTTTAGAAGCAGACACTATTTAGAACCAAGTTTTTGACAGGCAGACACAAAGAATAAAATTATTATGAATTATAAATGTAATTAAGAAATGCTATAACATTATTATAACCATAGAATGTATGTAAATGGAACAGACACACAATTAATATTTTGTGCATATAGAGGAACCGCAATATTGAGCTACTACTTGATGCAATGTAATTATTAATTGAGGTGAAAACTTATATTTTAATGATAGAGGAATTGTAATATAGAGGTAACAAAACTGACCATGTTGATTTAGATGATGTGTGTTCACAAATAATTTTGAAATGTCATCCTAGATAGAATAGAAATACGAAGGAACAGTGTCAGTATTTACGAATGAAGTACAAAATTCTATCTAAAAGTTTGCTGTTGACGTGTTCACAATTTCATGTTCACAATCCGACTGATATTGTTGCATAGATAGAACTTTCGTGCAAACACGTTTTCTGTCCAATCTTATAGAAATCCCCCTAACAGACGTTCTGTCTGTAGTCTGTGATGTAGCCAAAGCAGAGCTAGCATAATAATGTAATATAAATATATGTAGTAGAGTAGACGGCGAGTCATAGTCATAGTCTGTCAGATATGTATGTATGTCTGCATTGTAATGGTTCTTAGTTCTGTGTTCTATGTACACATTCACTCTTCAGTTCAAGTCAGACAGTGCACCACACCGGCCCCGACTTTACGCCCTTCCTTTCATATATTCCAGACAAACGTTGTCAAATGGCACAGCCAACAAAAGCAAAACCAGCCATATCACTGTGTGTGACTTGACTCTCTATTTACTGATGAAACTAACTTTCCTTCCTATTATTTTCCATTAGATTACACTATTAGACTAGACATAAAATGTACTACGTGTGTTATGTATGTACTAAAGATAAGTTAAGTACTACATGTATACAATCAACTACTTACATTTCTTTCTTTAGACCACAAACATTTATCCGCCAAATTATTTTCACTTGGCAGTTGGCAGCCTTTTATCTTAAATGCTTTCTCTAACTTACAATCTCACGGCCAGTCCAGTCACCCACATTAATTCCATTCACCGACATAAAAACCTTTTTTCCTTACACATAAAATTCCGACTTATCCGACAAAAATTGAATTCGTAAACAGGCCTTAAAAGGGTTACAGCAACTCCTTTTACATGACATTTTGGCTTAAAACAAAGTTAGCCATCACTAACGCACCATTATATTAGCATAATATTACTACTCTACTCTAATGTGCATTATGCACCTTTTTTACTTTAAACCTTTTTCAAGTGTACCACTGTTACAACGAAACCAACAATCCTCCCTCCTCCAATAAAACTAATAATGTAAATATACAGCATTTACCCTTGTAGAAAATAATGATTTCATGCAAATCCAGTTTCTGTTTAAATCTCTTGCGATTAACAGACACAATTTCATTTTATTTTATCAAAGATCCTTTTTTCTTTAGGCTTTACTGCCACTTCCACAATTCCAAGTACAAGGTTTCCTTCTTTCCTCTTCGTCTCTCTATGCGATACAATGTCCAAAGTCTGGCGAGTCTACGTCGGTGCATTAACACAGACAGTCTCTTCCGTAGTAGTCTAGCCAGACAGTTTAGCCTGACCAACAGGCTTTCTTATTATATTAGTACCTCCTCGGTTCGGCCTACTATAACTATACGTCGATACTACCTAGCTAGACCTAATTTTGCTCGATTTTTAGGAAGTCTGCCTTTTCCTTTATTAATTTTGTCTCAATCAATTTTAAGTCTTCAAAGCAAGGTCATTGGGCTTAAATCGATTTCGTCGGGGCTATCCTTTCCATATTTAATAATAAAAACGAATATTTCAATTAATTTTAAAAAGTAACTCAATGTGCTTTTAAACATGACTTGCTATTGAAAATGTAGGCACTGAATAAATATAAATGTTCATACAAACATGGTTTTGTCGTGGGATTCAATTCATGTCATGAACTATAACCGTAATAGATTTAATTGGATGAAATCAGCGAAACTTTTTCATTCAATTCCAAAAATGCAAATGAAATAATGAAGTTAAATTATCCGTAAGAATTGGTCCTTCTATATATAACAAAACCACACAAACAAGCAGGTTCTTATTATTTCTGAAAACTCTTATCGATCAATTGCTAAAGTCAATGCATAATGTGAATATAATATATATATATATATTTATACAACCAATGCAATGCTGATCTCGGTAGTTACGTCAAAGTAAAGTAAGTTTACCTACCTATTTGCCTCACAGTAAAATCTCTAGCGACGGACCACATAAAATGCAATGTATGTATCCGACCTATCTCATTCCCTTCTGACTTCTGAGAAAATGTTCCTATTTGTAACTAACATCACAGTAAATTGAAGATAGACATCTAATGTTCTAGTTGCAAGTTGAAACGTTTTGTAATTTGTAAATCGTAAAACATTTATTCTAACTAGTCAAAACAAAGTCATGTAAATTAAATCTGTTCGGATGAAGGCAATCTTTTGCACAGGCATTTTTTCGCTATTTTGTGCTTCTAAGACGCGTGGTGTTAATGAGGAAATTTTGCAGAAAAGCGAGCACTGAACATCCTTTTTAAGGCTGACATTCCTATGTAATACTTTTGATGATGCCATTTTAGATCTTACCTTGAAATTTTAAATGAAAGCTTGCATCAACTGCATGCCTTTGCTTTCAGAATGTGTGTGCAACCAAGAATAATGCTAGGGTATCTGATCTGCATAAACTTAATTTTCAATGCATTATAGATTACTTTGATAAATGAATAATGGTGCTCTAATGATATTCTAAATGTGTCCTAGTTATTAGGTATTAACCCATTTGTAGGAATCTGTGTTAGGTATATAAAAAATCGAATTCTTTTCACTGGAACAGATTGACTAAAAGCAAGTCGTAATCCGAGGTAGGTAATGAATGGCTGATAACATGTAATTTGCCCTTGAAAACTGCATGTAGGGTCAATTCGTAATATATTAGATGATCAGTACAAACCGCTGTTGCAAATTCATGACCTGCCTGTTACTGATAAAATGGAGATAATAATTATAATTATCTTATCAGAAGTTAAAGTCTCGTCTGTGTTATCAATTTCATGCTGGATCGTCACAAGTAAAAAGGAAGTCTCAATTGTTAGGACAGGAGCCCATTGTTTTCCCTAATGCGTATAAAATATTTCCAAGAAAAACAGGACGCAAATTGTCCGAAGAGGAAGAGAAAGAGAGACGGTAGGAAAGATGCAGACAGGGCAGAAGAATAAAAGCAGTGACATTTAGAAGGTAAATTGCATTTACATGCTAATTATGCGTTGAAATCCCAAGAAGATAGTGCAATAATCCCCATTGTCCATATTGTATTCCTCGTATTGTCGTCATATCATGATGCACATGGCTACATGCACTAAATATGCTGTAGACTATAGACATGCAAATGTGTTTGCTCAGACATAGTCATAGCACGTATGCAGCCATGTATATAAGGATATATGTATGTATATTAAAATATGAATTATTATAGGGACATCGAGGAAACGTAGGGCTAAGGTGCATTTTACAGCCCAAAATGGGTAGATTTTAATCCATTTTGGATAATGGGTGCTAGGTGAGGCGGTATCGTTACTGTAAATATAAATAGCACACAGTACATAGCAATTATAGTTTAGCTAATCTAATCACCTTGTTTGAACTGCAATTGAAACAAAAAGCCTGCTCCCGTCTCAAAGTCAATGCTATGCTACTTAAAAGCTACATTACATAAAACAATGAATGTTAATCTGTACCGACAACAGAGCAGCCTTAATATACACTCATCCAGAGTCGACTAAAGCAGCCTAACTGCACACCATGCAATGCAACCGAGTTTTTTAGCGAGTACACACAAGTGACACAGACAGACAGTGTGCAAACACTATAGGAAGAGCCATTTGAGAGAGCATAGGAGAAGAACAGACAAAATAACCGAGTGTTGTGGACAAAATAAAATGTTTAATCGTACGTAAGTGTTGCAACGGTGCGTCTGGGTGCAGCGGTGCAGGTGAGCGGTGAGCTAGCATTCAAACTTGACGAGACTTCGCCCTGTTGTTAGCTACCTACTCCATGCATTGCATTCGCTACATACATACATTATTTCTTTATAGAAACTTCCATAAAAATTCTACTTCTCCTTCTGTGACTTGGACTTGACTTGGACTCTCTGGTCGGTCGGCTCAGTCAGTCGGTTCGGTCGGCTCTCTTCATGACTCAATAGCTATGAGTAGTCTGGCTCTATGCACTAGCTGCATAATATGACATAAGAGACGAAATATTTCTGTGTGCATGCAACTATAGTACTTCTTAAGGAGGGGTTGACATGATTTCCAGCCTTGATTCAAGAAGAACGGCTTAATGTAGAGCAATAAAATAAACATTTTTGAAATCTGCTCATATTTTTTGAGAGCACACGTTTCCAACATTTTCAAAAATAAAATTCTGTATCTATAGGAAAAATTTAGGGTTTTTTGGAACAGGGGGAATGCATTGAAAAAATAGATTATGATTTTTATCGTATATTTAGAAAGATTTCCCTTATTTCATAAGCCAGAAACATGTGTCCTTACTCTTTTGTGAGAATTTTGTGAGAATTGTTTTTCTTTCTTTTTGGTATTTTTTGCAACTTTGTACGTTTTCCCCAAAATATCTGAATTTTCCATTTTAAATTAGACTCAACGCGACAACTGCAAAGCGACATATAATATTCTAATGAGGAAAACAATTTTTTTTTAATTCTTGTCGCAAAGTATAATGTCTCCCAGAATTCTGACAAGTACTCCTTAAGTACCTATACAATACAGTGAATAATAACATCAGAGCATTATGTAATGTAGTCTTTAAGAGCCACTATAATATAATAACTTACATTAATTACCACATTAGCTTTGATATGTGCATAGCTAAAGCTACTTAGAGCTCTCCAGAGAAAAACCACTCTGATTTGCTCTAAAGGCTTATTTACAATCATTATTCAGATACCATTACTGCCATCCCCAGAATGATACTTGTCATATCCTTAAATGGAACGCTAAAGACTTGCCAGTTATTAAATAGTGAACCCCTAAATATTACATGATAGATAGATGGATACATAGTTTAGTATCACATGTTAATATCTCATCCATTGATTTTTACAGACGGATTGACAGATCTATAATGGTCCTTTCTATCAAAATCCTATTATTATGTTAATACTACTGTCATGTAATAATCTACGTAGGAAGACTATACTGACAATAATCAGTTGAAAAACCAGGAGCGTAGCTTATCTAGACTAAGAGCAATGCTACTTCTAAGGACTTTAGACTGCTTAGGTACCTTTCATTCAAAGACTAGACTAGGTAACCACGCACTTCATGATTTCATGAATTAAAAGTGTAATTCTAAACTAAATGTTTCATTTCCTTGAAACATGCCAAAGTCTGAGTGACTCATTGTCATTATTATTATTGCGTTGTTTTTCTTGTTTAATTACCCGCCCTGCTATACACTTATACGGTATTTGCCTCATTGTACAACAACTAAAAGGTAGTCAACATGTAACGATAGTGTAATAAAAGACTACCTTCTCTTTGTTTCTTGATTAAATAGATTTGCAAGTTTTCACCGTTGTTAGTATTGCGAGAGTCATTAAATAACTTTCGGCGAATCATCTTAATGACTGCTTGCATTCAACCTTTTCCTGGCTTCACATTCTGAAAAAGATTCAGAATTGATGTACTACAATACGTTAAGTTGTTCATGCTCGTTCACTTTTGTTATTTTAATTAGTGGGATGGACTATGTAGGGAACCAAATTATTCTATATATTTATGCAAATTCTCGACAATTAGTTTCATTTAACCTCAGTCATGTGCGTACGCCTAGAAAGTTAAATAACAGTATAGGCTGGAGAAAGTTAACTTTCTCTTAGTTTCTATGTATCTTATTTGCTTTGTAAACTAGTTGGTACACTTACAATATACATTGTTAGTTGCACCGAATTTTTTATTCTATTATTCCACTTGTCTGACTCAACTAGGCGGATGCATGTTAATATGCTTATTGGTACTCGTAATTTTTGTATTGAGTAACTAACTTATAACACGGCCGTGCTACAACTTCAACTTAGACGATCAAAGGAAAGGAAGACGAATATCGTTAATAGAAACGATTTTAAAAAACTCATCATTGAAAATATAATTGCCTTTGCATATCTTTCTTGCATGCATGCAACAGCTAAAATTAAAATGAAACCTACAACTGACTACAATCAGTTAAGGGATCTCAGATCTGTAAACTGTAATAATAGACAAGTTTCTTACGACTCCCCATTTTTTGCTCCAGCATAGTAAACCCATATATATAGTATAGTACTATATTTCTACATATACGATTAAACCCCATTAGATCCCCAGGACCCCAGAATGCCGAAAAGATTAATAAATTGACACGTAAGGATTATATGTACATTTATACCATTTGAGAATTTGAAATTTTACATAGCTCAAATAACAATGCAAACTGTGGTTCCGGAAGCAGACAATAATTAGTAAGTAACGCAAGTTACATAACATTACTTGACGGATATGACTAACATAGGCTATTAACACAGTGATTTCAGGGATGTGTTAGGTAGGTAATAGGTACTTAGTACATAGGTAAGGTTACTTTACAAATTACAAGTAGGTATGTCAACTTTCAGAGTGACAGAAAGCTTCCTCGAAGTGCACACAAATTGTTAATATAACTTTCTACTTGATTTCTAGCAATGTAAATATGTTCACAATGCGACTATTACTTATGCATTTCGTGACTTTTTAATACGTTCGTTGTCCAGATGTCAACCCAACCTCACTGTTCTGAATAAATCCGAAATGGATAGTACAGACAGGCGATCCTATTTCTTTGAGTCCCATATGCCCACTTAATACCGATTTACGATATGAGAATTATTCTATTAGCTTTGGATATGAATTTTTTATTCAAAAAGATAGCCTCCTAGACTAAAAGACCTAAAATAACGTTTAATAGGACAGACGGAATGTTTCTCTAGAACCTTTAGTGAGAGCAAGTATGCGGATGGATTTCGTCTCAGTTTCAAATAAATGCAGATTTCAAACAAGAAATCTTTATATACTACTAACTAATACACCTATCTAGTCTACAAATTGGACCACTGGAGGTCAATTCTCCTTTAAATCGGTGTGACATGACTTAGTATGAGGAAAGTATCAAAATGATAATGGTTATAAATAATAATAATGTAATTATTTATTTTATACAATACCTGCTGCGAAATCCAATATACATAACACGATGATTACGCAGTCCCATTTATTAGAGTGCCCCAGGAAGAATAAAACAATGAATTTCGACTAAAACTTGTATCGCGCTGATTTCAAAATTCTTAATGTTCTCTTACTGAGTCTTTCTGTCCCGCTCATTCGAATATAGTGTACAAAAAACTGGTCCCCGGTATTTAAATGTAAGTAAGCAGTCTTTATATTTGTTTATAAAAATCAATAAAGCCATAATATATAATTTTTATATCCTTACTTCCAGATTCTAATTACAAGAAATTAAGAAGGGAACAGAGGAAGTAAACTCACCATTATTTGCGACACGGAAAGAAACGAAGTCCGAGGAAGAGATACAAGAGTAAACCCCATTCACTAGTCACTTCACATTTAATTTTAATTGGTGAGTTTCTGAAAGTCTTCCATTTTACTGTAAGGCTTTTAACACGCTCATAATACCAAAATTACATATAGGCTCTTAATATTGAATATGGGATCCTTTTGAACCAGTTGAACCTGATGTATTAAAGTCCTGACTGTAAAAGTGGATGACCTTCAAAAACGCGTTAATGGGTTCTGGTCAAAAGTCGAATCCGGTCCCTGATGTAAGCTTGACGCCAGCCAGTAGTAAATACTGCTATGTCTAATGCGTCAATTCCTCCGGTTACTAAAAAAGCAAAACTACCTGCTCCTTCCTTTACCAAGGATGTAAATGACCAGTTTGGTTTAAAAGAAGATAATGTCATCGTCAGCGAAGCAGAAACAAAAAATGGAAAAATAAGGACGTTTCCACATGTCAGAGGAAATTGGGCATCATTCGTATATATTCCTAGTAAGTTTTTCACTCTGTTGAAGTGGAAGTGGGGGGGGGGCAGTGGGGTACGCTATGGAATAGAATTTCTTCAGAAACATGTTGGGATCATTTTTTTTTTAAATATTATTTTAGGGAAAAGTTTGAAGTTTTTGGGTGGCCTCCATATCTCAGTTCCTCTACTCCACTGAAACCTCAGTATTCCTAGTTATATTCAATTCAGTATAATATATGTAAATGTATATGTTCATTTATGCAAATAATGCAATCTTTAAACTGAACTTAATGTCCAAATAATTGAATTGCTAATACTTTGGTTGGGACGAAACGAAAGACGAAGCTTTACTCGTTACTTACTCGCGTTTAAACATAATATTATTCTTGTGTGCTTACAATAGTCAAGTATCTTTTCCATTCCAGTTGAAGAATGTGGTGAAATTGAGACACTGACTGACCTAATTAAAAGTGTTTCGGAAGACTTCTCGATCGATACTCCGTTAATTAATTTCGAAACAGACCTTCATGTATCTCTTACAAAAACGCAAGTACTCCGTCATCATTGGATTGACAATTTTTGGTTGGATTTAAGCCAAAAGTTAAAGCATCATGATAAGTATGTTGACAAATGATTATAGATTTACCTACTTATCTTCTTATGTATCTGCATAGTCTTTTGTCTATAACATTCTGTAATAGTAAAAGCCGCTACTACAGTATGTATGTACAGTATGTATTCACTGTTTTAGACTTGACACGTTAATATTATATTCGTTGAAATATCGCCGCATTGTTTGTATTATAAAATGTTTTTATGTCGTTATAGATAGAGGAGTTAAATTATTTGACTATATAGAGTCGATAGTTTCAATAACTTTTTTGTTGTATAGCCCTTTAATTAGAATTAGAAACTATAAAGGCTTTAATTTTAAAGTGTTTTATTTCTACTCGTTTAGATTTGATCTCGTCCTTGATATGTTTCAAGTTTACACTAACGAGGATAAAACCAGAACATTTATAGCTATAAAACTTCATCATACAGAAAACGTGTTAAGACTAATAAGTGATTGTGATTCTTGCCTTTTGGAATATGGTCTGGAGACGTACTATGAGGTAAGGTAACGTTTAGTATATTTGTAAACCTGGAATGTGAGTTTTATGTCCTTTGTGTTGTGGGAGACCAGCTAGAGTGTTAGCTGAACAAAGTTTTGACAATAAAGCTAATCAATCAATGTGTAACCAAGAATAATAAAATTATAATTATATAATGAAAGTAATTAATTTGAATTAAATGTGTTGTACTATAGGACCCTTCTGTGCACTTTAGTTTAGCTTGGAGCACAGGTGATCAAAGTAATTGGATGAAAACAAAACTGTTACCTGTATTGAACAAGAAACTAGAACAGCTTCGTGATAAAGAACCAAATCTTGACTTTATATCTGTCGAAAAAATTGAATTTAAGACTGGCAATAAAATTTACGAATTTTTTCTGTAATGCAATAAAGCAATTTACAAAGCTAAAATTGAAATCATTGAAAATAGTCAAAAAAATAATCAAACTTATATCCTAGTACAGTTTGGAGCCCAGAAAGTGTACTTGGAATGAATATACATGTTAAGAGATACTGGACACATTTGCATTACACGCTAATATTCAAGAACCATATAAGAAACGCAAGGGAGTTGTTACCTCATTGGCTAGAAGACATTCTATAACCTAAAGATTTGTGCATGATGAGTACAGCCACATGCTTGTTCTATATTTACATAGAAAAAGTCATACTGCAAAAATCATGCTTTATTGAGCTTATTGCAAAATATTATATAAATAAATCATACTGCAAAAGTGCCCAAGTTGAAAACTTTAAATAATATTCAAAAACAGGAATACGGTAATTTTTGGCAAGTTTTCGTATAACTTCAAGATATATATGTTGATCTATATATTTTGAAACTTTCTTGAGAAAAAGATCATAAATGAATCGCAAAATCACACTCCACCACTCCTCCAATAATTTCAGTCTCACTCAACTAATTTTGCATTCTCATTTTACACTTTTAGAATACTACAAACTAAGTAGCATACTCCAAAACCAACCCCCCCCCCTCCCTCCCTAGGCCCCTCCCATACATCAAAGTATATTAACATAAAGGAATACTTTTACATTTTTACAGTTTCTCATAATTATTAGTATTACTTTATGAAAAACAAATTCTGTTCCTTTGTTCGTTATTATATGAAGCTAATGGTCGCGCTTGTAACTCTGCTTCACATTCACAAATTCCACTGATGCAATTGGCATCCGCGGTTGTTCTTAAACCATTGCAGATTGTGAGTGAACACCGGGGCCGTGGTCTATTCAAGTTTATTTATTGAAAGCTTGTCTGCTGGATTTGTTGAAGTTGACTTTTCAGTTGTCAATTGTTAGTAAAAGTAAGTTCATAATGATAACAAAAACCAATTTATACTAGTTAGTACCTGTAAAGGTTCTAATTTTTTATATTTTTGTTGATATTCGATAATCCGAAAGCATATAACTAATAAGCAACTGTTTACTTTTGTTACGCAGGGCATAGGCAGTGAAACGTAAGTTGAAAAGTCAAGTCATCGCCGTTTTGTATTTCATACTTCAATCTACGTCACATCAGGGGTGAGTTGGTTGTATGAAACTTTTGATGTTCTGAAGTTGGGTTGAGATTTGAGATTAATGAATAAGCATATTTTATATATATAAATACGCTCTTTAATTCTGAAGTGTATGTTGAGATTTAAAGCTCGAAGTACACACTCAAAATATGTGATACAACTGTCAGCTGACACGTTAACAAAGCCCCTTTCTGATACCTAGCATTTGTTTCATTTACTTTTAGATTTTACCATATTTCAAAATGCCACTTTGCTGTCGGTTCTATAAAGAGAAGTATCCGGAGGTTGACGAGGTGGTCATGGTCAACGTAAAAAGAATAGCTGAAATGGGAGCGTATGTTCATCTGTTGGAGTACAACAATATTGAAGGGATGATATTACTTTCCGAATTGTCGAGAAGACGTATAAGAAGTGTGAATAAACTTATCCGCATTGGAAAAACTGAACCCGTTGTAGTTATCAGAGTCGACAAAGAAAAAGGTGTTTATAAGAATTAATAATGTTGTTAAACACTCTATATGAATAAGGCTTTAGACTTTATTATTTTCGTTATTTTACCTACTTTTCTTTTTAGGATATATTGATTTGTCAAAAAGAAGAGTAGCTGCCGAAGATGTGGAAAAATGCAATGAGCAATTTTCGAAAGCTAAAGCTGTAAATTCTATACTTCGTCATGTTGCTGACTTGCTCCGCTACGAAACAGATGCTCAACTGGAAGAACTTTATATTAAAACTGCATGGCATTTCGAAGAAAAATATAAAAAGAAGGCTTCCGCGTATGATGCATTCAAGCAAGCAGTCCAGTAAGTTTCCAATTCGTTAATTTTCTTTCCAAAATAATTAATTTTAATTTAGTTGAAAACGTAAACGTGACAAGAAGTTATTTTATGTACTTAGTATTAAATGCATTTGCTTATCTCATTTATAGAGACCCATCAATATTTGATGAATGTGGTTTGGATGAAGAAACAAAGAATGTTTTGCTGAGCAATATTAGACAGAAGTTGATGTTGCAATCTGTCAAAATCCGATCAGACATAGAAGTTTCTTGTTACGCTTATGAAGGAATCGAAGCTGTTAAAAAGGCGTTGAGAGCGGGAATAGAGTGTTCTACTGCAGAGATGCCAGTAAAAATAAACCTAATCGCACCTCCGCTATACGGTAAATTTGCAAGCGTCGTACTTTGAAAAAAAAATTGTCCAAAATTCGATAGAGTGGGCTTATCTGTCCACTGGTATTCACAGTGAAGTGGAACCTACTCCAGTCGTATAGACTTACTGTTTGCTAAATGTGTCATTGTCATTAGTGTCAATTTGAATCCCATTAATTTAAAATGATTTTTACAGTGGTGACAACTTCTACACCGGAGCGACAGGACGGAATTGTTTTGCTAGACAAAGCAATTATACGGATCGAGGAAACAATTAAAAGCTTGGGAGGCAGTTTCAATGTGCAAATGGCTGTAAGTATTTTTTTTATTTGGAATCAATCGGGACCACCATTTTTCTAATTTTCAAAATATTGCACTATTAAAGCAATTGAATGATATTTTTAATATAGCCAAAAGTTGTAACTGCATTTGACGAAGCTGAACTAGCGAGCAGAATGGAAAGAGCAGAAATGGAAAATACAGAAGTCGGTGGAGACGACGATGAAGAAGAAGAGGTAAATGGATGGAGTCTTAAATACAGAGCTGATTAGAGGTCATGAAAGAGTAGTTATCTATGATAGTTGAGGATTGTCTCTTTCACGACTTCTCTGACATTTCCGGTTTAAATGTTTACAAAAATACTAGTCAATAGCATAATAGTTGTAAATTATAATGTGTGCCATTGTATAGTGGACCTAATAAGCAGTTGTCGAAGAATTGTAATATGAGTTTTATATTTAAATCACAGGAGGATGGTGAGGGACAGGAGAATGGAGATGATCTGGACGAAGAAGATGCAAAGGAGGAAGATGATGTTGGAGAAAAATAAATATTCCGGTGTACATAATTTTCTTATTCGCTTTGTTTATGAAACAAATACTAGAATGTACTGCAAAGGTGTTTGGCTATAAAATGATGTTCTTGAACTTAAATTTGTCTATTTGCATTGTATTCGTTTTACTGACGCATGACGTCCGTATCTTGATAGTTGTATTTAGTAGATGTATAAGATGCAATATTATACTGAACTAACTATAACACTTTGCCACATTGTGTGCCACTTGGTATGGAGAAAGTCAGGGAATCTGACACAGCAGGTAGCATAGGGATAGAGAAAGCACTGCGTACCCTTCTGTTTTCTACTTTGCTACTATGTGTACGCGTTTAATCTGTTATGTCCACGTAATGCGCTATGCAGATACTTAATTAAATATTTGTTGTACTAAGGAATCACATGTAATGAATAACGTATGACTATGCACATAGTTTTCGAAACATATGACTTTACTGGCTGACGAGTAACACATTATACATTGAGGTCTATTGGTAATTTATACCATTTACTGACTAACAACAACTTACATAATCCATATATAGGTACAATAGGTAGTAAATGTCAGTGTGCTGAATGGCAATTCAGCTTTCTAGTTAATGATGTACTAAAAATCTAATCAATAATTTAATAAAGTATTGCAGCGGTGTAACAAAACTACATAATTGCTAGTAACAGTTAACAGTAATAATCTGTTTTGAACACAAACCTAATTCAGAATAATATAATATAATTTACGTGATACGTTTATATATGAACACTAAGTATAATAACACAATATTTGAAGACTACGAGGGCTTAAATACCAAAACAGATTTACCTATATGAGCATGAGCTAACGCTGAATTCGTCGTATTAGCTACATGCCTGAAAGCTTGGTCGTATTGACTAAACAAGAAAGATTTCGCAACAACAGGAACTACCAATCCCGTTTCTATTAGTCGCTTACATTCATTAAGAATTGGCTGAGGAGATTCGTTGCTCTGTACACCCTGTATAAATGCATTTCATCAGTTAATGTATTGTCAAACAAAATCAACGCTTTCTTCACAATTATGGACATATTTAAATGACAAGCAAGGATTTCTGATATTTTAAAGGGAAAGGAAATGTAGGAAAATACGATATTACTTACCGCTTGAAAAGACGAAAACATCCAACTTGAAAAAAAATCCCACAACCTGTACGATTTAAGTCCAAAGTCTTTAGGAAACGTTTCAATTACATCTCCATTAGGGTCTTTACAAAAGTTTTTTAGGATTGGAGATAGACTTCGACTATCCGTATTTACAACCACATCAAAAATTCTATGAAATAATCAAACAAAATTCAATTGATTACACGGGACTATTTAAACAGGGCCAAGGTAATATAATATGGAAAAAATATTTGACACTGATTTTATTTGTAACTATAATTTACAGAATGTACAGACCTTTGTGTTAAATTAGGGAGTTGACTATGATCTACAGGAATAATCAAATGGCTCTCTGCTCCAAGTGATTTTAACGAGTGCAGAAAAGTCATCTGAGGAACACCAGAACCCGAATAATGATTGTCTTCATCAGTATTTTCTTCGGTAGAAATCGTCACTCTTGCTCCCCAAGTTTTGAGGACTTGAGTAGCAAGCAAACCAACACCATCGTTCTTACTTGTAGCACCCAAATGGATTAAAACCCTGCGTAATAGTACATTAGGGTATTAATTGAAATAGGTATGATTTAATGACTTCAGATAGGGAACTAAGCGAATTCTGCAATGAACACTCTTCAATATGATAACAATGACTTAGTGACTAATAGTCCTGTCCTGTCCCGACGACTTACACAATTAGAATAATTATTATGATGACGCTTTCTTTTTTAGACTTTAATTACAAACCTCTTATTTTTTGCTGTATGTGGGCCGAGTTGTGCCTTTGCAATGAGCTCACGCCAAACAATCACGCTTGCGTATGGTAGCGTAGCAGCTCCTTCAAAACCAATATTTTTTGGTTTATGACCAGCAAGTTTTTCGGACACCACAATGTACTCTGACATGACACCACTGGATGCACAGAACGGGACACACATCCATACTCGGTCGTTAATTTCAAACGAAACAACTTGATGGCCAATATCAACTACAATGCCCGAGCATTCGCGTCCTAGAGTGAAAGGTTCTTTGACCTATTAAGAAAAGCATACGATACATTTAGTTACGTTTAGTGTAACAATGCGGCAAATTCGTCTGATTCTTTTTGAAAAAGAAAACATGGGCAAAGACAAACCTTATTTGCTCCAGTATGATATCGAAAAATATGCCCATAACCATTTGCTATTTTGGCATCGATATTGTCAAGACCAACTGCTTTAACTTGAACAAGAATTTCGTCTGGCCGTAGAACATTGGGAACTGGGATAGAGGTGATAGTTACACCCTGAAATTACAATTACAAAATACAACAATGTTTCACCATTCTGTAAAAATAGGGGTAGTTGTTTATAGAAGATTAAATTCTGGTCTCACATCTATGCCTCGTCGTGAATTAGTAGAAACAATGGCACGCATTAGGGAATTTGGTGACCCACCAAAAGAATACTGACTAGTGCAATGTCCAGTCTTTGCGTTGTAACCAATGCATAGTCCAATTATGCCCCCAGTTAAGAGACCAGCACATCCAAAGAAGAGGGCTTGTTTGGAAACTAGAGCACACAAAACAATATTAACTAAACCTCAATTTACAAAACGATTAACTCTTAGTATTTCTTAGCATCTTTAGTCTCAATTCCCAATTTCAATAGTATATATATTTCAATAATGATTTTTCTTCACCTTGACTATGCAGTGCTGTGCGCACGTTTGTAACAATTCTGGACATTTGTATAAATACTCCTTGATATCTGAAAGAGTCAAGTAGTTCATGCCCTTTAGTAGCAGCATTACCCCAGAACTCCTCAAACTTTTCTTTCCAAGCAAGTCTTTCAAGCAACTCCAGCGTATGCTGATAAAGGATTGTTAATTTGTGGTTCAAGTTTTGTATCACTGAGTTTGTGTGCGCCTGTAAACAATCAAAATTAATTTCAATAAAATTGATATTTTTCAGTTATTATTTTGCCTTATCGCATTAGCTTTGAAGATTCAGTATACCATAAGGCACACTAAGCAATAAGGTCTTTCCACTAGTACTTTCACTTCTTATACCAAAATCACACTTGTAAAAAATGCTGGAGAAAGCATTATATCATTATGGTCTTATGGCTGAAACTGCATTTCGAAAATATTAACATTTATCACTCATACAAAAGTCTTAGGTTCTTAAGATATATACGTTAGCGATTATAGTTAAGAAGACTACGATTTGATTACCTGAAAGGCTTCCACAATGCTAGTCAACTGAAATAAGGCCACATCCATCTTCTGTGTAAGTTCTTTACCATGACCGTGACTATTGCCATCCATACTTATAGTCGTCCCGAATCCTCAATATTGCTTATTGCGTATTGTAGTTTAATTTTTAAACTGAATTTTCACCATAATAGGTCTACAGAAATTGATTTTTCTTTTCTTGTCTTTTGAGAAGCTTCCTTGTATCACTTATATGTAAGCGCTTCACACCTTCGCTCGCTACTTCAAAAAATGTCGCAAGAAATATTTTGGTAATCAGGGGTTTGTTTGTAAAAGATCTTCCAAAAATATTACGTGCCTTTGATGACAAAAGGCAATGGTTCACTTCAATGCTCAACCATTGTTGATTGCTGCGAGGTAGCGTAGCATAGTCGTAAACAATGATATTTAACTTGTACTCGTTCGTAAGTCGTATCGTAACCTAACAGGAAATTCCTCTTTCCCCTAAATATTCAAAGAACAAAGATGACAGAACTTCATTGAACCTTCCTTCATGAAATGTTACGTATTATATAGTTCTACTTTTTGGTTAGCCTGAGCATAATATAATATTATTTTAATTTTACGCATTTACATTTGAGACATACTTATAAACTCATGGCAGGCAGTGACAGATTTGAGAATTCCATAATTCCTCGTCGCTCTATTATAACGCTGATAACGCCCAGCAGGACTTGTCCAGCATTACGTCCATGGCACGACCACCGTTTCCTTTGAACACGTCACAGAGAAGTTAATAATGTTGGATTTATCTTAGATCATAATTTTATTGGTTGGTTCGGTACTTTTATTTTGAGCAGAATCAGAACCTATACCATATTAACCCAATAATAACTATACGACCATACCTATTTATAATTAAGCTTGTTAATAATTTGCAAATTATTACTTTTATCAATTACTTTGTACCTTTCTGTATTTTAGAAATGCATGAAATGCTTTAAAATTTTAAATCTATCCAACAGCTGACATTGCCCTACTTACACTTTATAAAAGTTAACAAGACGGCAATTCACACGTGACATTTTCCTTACACACGACACACACTATTGATACTCCCATTTCGTCACTCTTGTCACAATCCACCCAATCACCCGCGTCCAGTTCAGGATTCTATGAGCTGATGGGTTGCCGAAAATGCGTCAATTTTTGATTCTCCAGACTACTTACACCAAGACTATTCTGCTCTAAAACTTCTCCGTCCGCCCGTCTATATTATCAAAGCTGTTGTATGTTTCGCACCGAAAGTGAAAGTGAAGTATACAAAACAAACACTCAGTCAAGTCACGTCAACTGCGCCAAACTGACTTTTCGGGATAATTAGTCTGTAGATTCAATAAATCTCCCAAGGTTTTACATATTATTTGCACGGACAGCCACAATTGACAATTTTCGCTCCTGATAAACAATACCAATGACCTCGACTGCATCCCATACACCTTAAGTAAACATCATGACCCTACAAATACGAACCAACTGAAAACAAAGTTAATATTATGAACAACAAAGATGAAATTTCTACCTATTTTGTTTTTTATCGTTATTTTTTGTTCCAACCAACATTGTCTTGGAGGGGACAATGGAGGAGTACAAAAGGAATCGCAGAATCCCAAAGAAATAATTGCTGAAAAGCTTATTAATAAAACTAGTTCTCCATCCCCTGCTCCACTGACAGCTGCCTCACCCTGGCACAATGTCTCCAGGTAAAAGCTATAGGTGTATAATACGTATTATCTTCTTGTGAATGCCAAATGTGAGAAAGTTTTCATTTTTATAAAAGAAAGTCCTTCAACGTACTGTGAAAGGAGTAACACCTTTCGTTACGCTAATTTACTTTCTATTTCTTAATTTCTAGTTCGAGTGCAGCTTCTGCCGATCAAACCGTCAGTATCAAACCTAATTTATCCACCACAACAACTGCAAGTAGTGACATTGGAGTCCTTCCTGAAAAGGGTGCTGCAGAACAGGAACATGACAGCTCCATGGCCATATTCTTTGTATTGGGTGTTCTTGGTATGGAATTGAATATCAAAATATATTTTAATCCTATGAACTGCTATGTGATACTAAATGATTTTGATATTTTTCTTTGTTTTAGGGCTGTGCATTTTATTTATTCATGTCATGATCCAAACTGAGTTGCAATATCTTCCAGAAAGTATAGTGGTTATATTCCTAGGTAAGCCATTCTTTAGTTCAACTGGTGGGTGCTACAATAATTTTACCCCACGATTCAGTATGTCAATGCCTTTACAATTTTATCACTGTATATTATAATTTCACATTCAAATGAAACTGCCAACTGGGTGTGCATTGCAAGCATAAGTTACATAAGGGACCGTTGTTTAGTATACTAAGCGATGGTCCCTTAAGTACTTGGCTTATAGGCTCATTTACCTTTACAAAGAAGTAGTGATGCCATAATAAATAACTTTTTCCCAAGAGAAAGTCGTTTTCCCTTGTTACACAATAAATATGTCCACAACTTTCCTCCAAGAGAAAGTTATCTCCAAGTAAAAGCTAACAGGTGGGATTCCGTTGTATTGATGATATTATAATATCAAAATAATTTTCCAATTAATGTTATGCATTTTTAATAATGTTTTACAGCATGCAGTTGCTTGTTTTACATGTATTACACATTACACGTATATTTACAGGAGCTTTAATTGGACTGTTTCTAAAGTTGATGTCAAATTCTTACTTCGGAAACTGGCAGGTAAGATTGCCATTTTACTGTGTGAAGTTCATGTATGCGTGAGATAGCAGTACTTATTTTTCTGTACCGTGTCCTAAATATACTTACGGTGTGCATTGTGCAACTGTGTTTGAGGAATTGTAATTTTGCTTTCACTGTTTTAGAAAGAGGAGGCTTTATCACCCACTGCTTTCTTCCTGGTTTTACTACCACCTATTATATTTGAATCTGGTTACAATTTGCACAAGGTAGGTCAAAATAATACATAACATATATTATATAATACCGTAAAGCACGAAAAGGTGCCCACCGATTAATATTGAATCAATAATCTCACAGAGAAATATACGTCTCTGATGTACTTCGGATATGGGATTTTAAAATTCTATGTTAATCTTGTTATTTTTGTTTGAAGGGTAACTTCTTTCAAAATATTGGATCCATATGTGTGTTTGCTATTTTTGGAACGCTTATCAATGCATTTGTTATTGGTGGAGGAGTGTACTTACTGGGATTGGTAAATCTTCGTTTACTGTTTACTTCAATAACTATTTTTCATTTAATATTGTTTGTGGTAATAAAATATTTTGTTGAACCTATCGTAGGCTGATATCGTTTACAAGCTTGATTTCGTGGAGAGTTTTGCATTTGGTTCTCTCATATCTGCTGTTGATCCTGTTGCAACCTTGGCTATATTTTCAGCCCTCGATGTTGACCCAATTCTTAACATGTTGGTGTTTGGCGAAAGTATTCTTAACGATGCTGTATCCATTGTTCTTACATCGTAAGTTACGTCTTAGTTCCAATGTTTTAACAGCTATATTAAATCGAAAAACATTTTATTGAAGAGCAATCATTTCTTGATGTTTTAGGACTGTATTACAATTGAGTGAGTATAGGAGTCCGGATTCTTCCAACTCTGTTGTGCAAGGAATAAATAATTTTTGCTTGATGTTTTTCGCATCTGCTGGCATTGGTGTCCTATTTGCTCTAACCAGTGCTCTGCTGCTAAAACATGTTGATTTGCGTAAAAACCCTTCCCTAGAATTTGGCATGATGTTGATTTTCACCTATGGACCGTATACACTTGCCGAGGGGATACACCTATCAGGTTTCAAACGTCTTATTTTCACATAATATTAAAGACATATTTTAATTTAACTAACACAATTTGACACTATAATTGTGCTAAATTGCAAAAATGTTGGCAATATTTTTTCTTTCAGGTATCATGGCCATCCTTTTCTGTGGAATTGTAATGTCACATTACACTCATTTTAATTTATCGCCCGTTACACAAATAACAATGCAACAAACAATGAGGACGTTGTCGTTCATAGCAGGTGACTATTATCGTAGTATTCGCAGTTATATTACTACTAAAATGCATAATAGTATTTCAAGCATATTTAAGTATTGTATATGCACCTTGTTTGTAATCCAGAATCAATTATTTTTTCTATTTAGAAACTTGTGTTTTCGCATACCTCGGATTAGCTATATTCAGTTTCCATCATCGTATAGAAGCGTCTCTGGTGATCTGGAGTTTATTTCTCTGCCTTGCCGGCCGTGCCCTTAATATATTTCCTTTGGGAAATCTAGTCAATAAGTTTCGTACGCACAAAATTACAAACAAAATGATGTTTGTGATGTGGTTCAGTGGATTGAGAGGGGCAATCGCTTATGCACTGTCTTTGCATTTGGAATTCGAAAAAGAAACCCGACAAGTAATCATAACTACAACTTTAATCATTATTTTGTTTTCAACACTGGTCTTCGGGGGATTGACTATGCCAATCGTAAAAGTAAGTCTACAGGAATTAAACATTTCCATTTTAGATAATGATAATAGATACATCAACACAAACACAATAAGTAATCTTCTGCCTTCTATTAATAGTATGTCCAGGGTGATAGCAGAAGGTCAGCCCGACTTAGGCGTAGTAGAAGGAGGAAAAGTATAAAAGAAATTTCGTTGAGCAAAACCAAAGAGATGGTAAATAACTTGCATTGTAGCAACACATTTTCGGGAGAACTATATTACAGTAACTAATTTGTGACGTGAACGCTCGTACAGGGTCAAACTATCGATTCTGAACATTTGTCTGAATTGACTGAGGAGGAATTTGATGTAACATTTGCCAAACAAAATGGATTTGTGCGATGGGATATGAAATATTTTCGCCCCTTTTTTACTCGACGATTTACCCAACAAGTAATCCAAGTTTACATATAATAATATTGTTTTAAGATTCCTTCGTATTATATTGCTTCATACTACTGGTCCCATAGTCCCATAAAACGTATAATATCCCCGCATAAAATATATGAGCATAGGTTCTGTAGTAATGGTTTTCCCATTGTTCTTTAGGAGCTTAAAGACTGTCAAAGCCAAATGACAGATTTGACAAATCGCTGGTACCAAAATGTACGAGTCTCTCCCATTAATAGTGATGACGAAGATCAAGATGGAGACATTAATGACATTCTGGAATAAATTGTGAAGGCAACTTTCGTACCTGTTCTATCTAATTGTAATACATATGTTTAGTTTTGAACATCGTCAGTATTAGAATGATTACTGAGTTCGCAAGTAGTGTCCTTAATTACGTAATATTTACTATCGTTTGTAACAATAACTGTAATGTCATACCTGCCTAGTCTAAAAATAAACATGCATTGACGTAATTAATTGTTGTAGCACGTAATGATTGACGTGCCTTATAATATAATATAGCAAGACTGTTGATAAAAAGTAACAATCTTAAGCAATTTTCTACTCCTATTAATTACCATTTCATTATTATTATTAATTTCTTACAATTCGATATTAATACATATGAATGCATTCGTATCTTGTCTCATGATTCATGATCTAGATACAATTTGTTCAAAATTCTAAATTGGTAAGGAAAAGTATTAATGTTTTAAATCTCTTCCAACTATTCCAACAGTTTTGTAGTCGAGTTTGAGACTCAAGCCTCACAATGTATGCCAGTCACATATTCGTTGTAAAATCTGGCGACTTGTGCAATTTAACCAATTAAATACTTTCCTTTATTTAACCGCATCCAAGAAAATTTACAAAATAGAACTTGACAAGTTGGACAATTACAAATAATTGCCGAAATGATTGTATGTGTTAACCTATGAAATTCATGACCACCAGATGTAACAGTAGATGGGCAAAAATGAAGTCTGCAAATGCTCTTTCTTGGCTGATACGACTGAAGAGACTTTTGTTTTCAGGGTTTACTTGAATTCTCAGACAGACTGAAAATAATTAAAACCAAATAGCATTAGGAAATGTGCCACAACCGTATAATATTTATTTCGTTTGTCATTTCGTGTACACTATACATGTTTGGAAACACTTTTTCCTTTCGATTTTCGGAAATTCAACACAGTAATGGCTCGATTGGGTGATGGGAACTGGCTCATCATATCACTTTAGAAAGCGTTAAGGGTGCCGGGTAACAGAAGAGAAACGGGCAATTGAATTAACGCGATTGCGATGTGTCACCTTAAGTGGCAATGAATGGCCCTCCCGCAAAATAACAAATACCAATGTTTGTGAGGAAAATTGAAAATTAAGGATTTAGAATACACTCGTTTCGACATGGAATAAATATGTGCAGTTAGCGGTTGCCCCTTGCTCTTAAACAGGAAAGAATTGGTTTTGTCCCAAAGTTTTTAAAGTGATTCAAAAGGTGAATCTTACAGATAAAAATCCGGATTAGATCCTTGGGAATGGGGGACATTTTGGGTCGTGCATGGAACAGAACCGGCCCGACCAAAAAATACATTCTATTTCCGACTTTACTTTTCGTTAACCCACCCTTAGCCGTGTATCAATATTTGAACAGATTTGCATACAATAATATTTAGTAGTACTATATTAGTTGTCAACTGAGTCAACATGCGCTGTGACTATAATTTCGTGACAACAGGTATAAAAAGTTAATGCCAATGTTCCGAATTATTATTACATCTGAACTAATTTACCAAATACCCTCAGTGGCTGAGTTTGGCGCACGTTCGAAATTGCCTCGTTTAATTTTATAACTCAAAATTGAAAGCTTTTTATATATATAAAAACACGGGAAATACATACCTGCCAAAATGAAACACGCAACAGAAGAAATGAATCCAGAAAGAAATGAATTGAAGGGGAATGTACCGACCGCGCAGCAGTAAACGAATTGCACAACACCCGTAAGTAAAATGTACACTAAATATGCGTCCACAATTTTGAGCTTTTTTGGAGTTTGATTGCCATACTCAGTAAGAAACTTTTGGGCTACACTGGTAACACTCGTCATCGTTCCGTCCTTTGCTATAAACCATAATAAAGAATTTAAAATTTATTACGTATAAATCATAAATCATTATCATTCGTGAGCGTGGAATAATAAAATTTAATTTATTAGTACATACATCGTGTATACTCCAATGAAATATTTTGTGCCGGCTTTCAAAACAATTTTTATTGTTACAGCCTCATATTCAATATTCCTACATGATCTTAGTGATCTTACCTGTATTTTGCTAATTCAATTCACTACTCCTCCTTAACTCTTCTGTGTCAGTGACAAAAACCGATGGCAAGCAATTGGATCACTACTATAAAACATAAATATTATTTTTAATAAAATTAATTGTTTGAATGGAATAAATAATTTAAATAGTTTGTGTGGTTATTCCGTACTTTACCTTTTATCGGCCAAAAAGCAAGAACAAAATATTTTGACTACGTGTTCGTGTCCTATAGTCCTGCCTGTGCACCTTTACGTTCGGTTGCGTTTGCGTAAAACGAGGACGTCTAGTCTCAGGCAAGTGTTTGTGTATCTGTCAATCCGACGGAGAGAGGAGAGGACCAGGGAATCCAAATTAGTATCCGGCAAAGCTAGCTCAAAAGTTTGAAATTCCCACTGCTTGGCGTGAGGTATTCTTGATATCAGGCAGAGAGCGCAACATGATGACGTTGAATAAACGAAGCTCATATGATGACAAATAAAACTGAGACTAAATTATCTGAGACTGATGAAGAAGCTCCAGAGAGAAACACTTTATTGAAGTTTCTGCCATATATTATTAATTATGGTAGCCACAATACAATGACTCAGAAACTCCGAATACCAAACAAGAGAAATAAGAAAACAATTAATATGAGAGAACAATATGGAATATTACGTGCAGATTATAATTTAGGTACTAATGAAGCCTAATGAAATACTTGTAATAAATTAATGCATGTGATACTGTAATATGTTAACTACTACTCCTACCCCTATCTATCCTGTATCCCTTTGCCTTATTTACCTAAAGATAGTTTTTCATAATAGTTTATCTTTCTTAGTCATACTCCCTTAATAGGGATTAGGGATCATCTTAGTTTATGATAAATAACATAACACGAAATATCAGGGTATAAGGTAAATACTATGTATTTCTTCTCCAATAATTGCATTTGTCAATATGGTTTTTTGTAAATATACTTTTTTGTGTTTTATGCTTTTAATTTGATATATATTTTAGTATAATATAGTATATAGCGAATAATGTTGTGTGCGTTTACTTTCGAAAACAAATCCAAGGAGCAAAATGAAAACCTTACATGTAGTACAGACATGCATTTACGTTTATTATGTGCTACTGTCTTGTCAATCAAATCTGAAGGATGTATGCATGCATTTTCGCTTTGTAGCAATACAGATTCTGCTGATATGTGATCTTGTGTTTATTTAGAATTCCCATTTGTCTTCTATATGAATCTATGCTACTAGTAGTACCAGTACCTATAATAATAACAAGAAAATACATTTATTATATGCAAGATATTACGTAAACTGATGCAAGTGTACATTCCTATTCCTAATAATAATATGTGGGCAGTCGGTATCAGTAGTGCAAACATTTTGGAAAGATTATGTGCAAATAAATAAGTAGTACCTACTCATACAGTTGTACTGTACAACTTGTACATATTGATACGCAGGTAGATAGATAGTTCGTACATAATAACAATGGAAAATTAAAGTGCGATGCCAAGAGAGTGAAAATTGACGGTGATACCTTGTGTAAGTATTGTTTGCTATTTAATTGTTACACAAAAGTAGGATATCTATCTAGTGTACATGTAGTCCAGCTCGCTTAGAACTGTTTAACTATTGTACAAGAACAGTAGCAGTCCATTTTGAAATCGTATTGTTTTATGTGATCAGATGCAGAGATGAATAGAGAGATAGAAAAGAAGAATGAGAGCTGTATATAGAAAAGTGCATGGCACAAAGATCGGTTAAATAATGCTGACAGATAAGGGGTCACTTGTGGATAATGAGTTTTTACACTTGTGTCCTATTATTTTGGTAGGTAGATGAATGGAATCTGCTGATTCTTTTCTTAGTACAACTTGTTTTATCCATGTCTGTCTGCCGTGCCATGCCACACGAATTTATTGTTTCACATCCATGTACACGACTACCGTTCATTCATTATTGATTGACGATTTTCTCTGGCTGATTTACATCATTTACATCATATGTCTTTTTATCTGGCACACTCTCATTGTTTAGGCTAATCTTACAAAGTCTAGATTAATTACATATATGCACTAGCACTGTGTCTGTGGCCTTCCTCTATCCTCTGAAAGACAAGTTTTATTTTACATACATGCAAGTACATTAAAAGAACATGTAAATGTAAATCTAAGTCCTAGTATGCTATTGTGTACTTAATCGTTTTTACAAATAAATCTTCAGCTAAATGATATAGTTGTACATAAAACGTACCCTTAATTTCTTACCAGTGCCCATTGACCCACACTTGTAAACCATATGACCCTGTGCTTTTATTTAGTGTGTAACTATGTTCTACTGTAGTTAACGTGCAAATACTTTCTCGAGAATAAAGCTCTGCAAATTTTTGCCGTTTGCAGCTTTTCATGAAAAATATGCTGCGTATGGATTATTTGATGAAATGTTTGGCAAGAATAATACATAACACAAATTCAGACCTGTAATTCAATGTATTCTAGTATCCTGCATAGCATATATAATATATTCCGTTACTCAAGTGAAGTGTCATCTTTAATCTCACAATTCCCCAGAGTTTTTACTCTGTCTACTGTACAACTTGTTATGAAAAAATAAAAAAGTCTTATAAAAATGTTTTCTCTCCAGTCGCTTCTTTACGTATTTGTTAGCCATCTCCTAAAAGTGAAATAATATTATTGCAAAAATAATAATCATGCATTTATATAAATGTAAAATACATTTCTCTGTATCCAATCATTGCATAGTCCATGGAAAGTCTGAAAAATTGGGATTTAGAAATACATATTCCTACTTTCTATTCCCCTGAATTAATTGACCTTCAATACAAAACATTCTGATTGAGCATTATTTTGAAGCACAGTAAGTTAGTAAGGCTAAGGCTGGGTCTAACATACAATGGGCAACTGCTTCTCTTGTTGCAGACGGTCTCAATTTGACTACAAGTGAGACACGTGGAGAGCCTTTAAAACTCTCTTGATATGCAGATAGTGGCACCTTCACACTCATCAATGCAATCAAAGTTTAATTGCTTGAAGTATTGGCGGTAAGTAGTACTTAACTACATTATTTTATTGACTTTGACTAATAAGAGCAGTAATAAACAGCGTGTGTGCACTAGATATTTTTTATGGGGTGCCAGCCTGTAATTCTACAGTGGATAAGGAATAGGACATTATCAACTATACTGCAACGCTCTATATTATACACATTACCATTTGAATGCAAATGTTTCGCAAATCCCAACCAATTTTAAAGAAAATAACAACTTGAAAGTTTAGATACCTACATATAATTTCAAAGCTCTTTACCTACTAATTACGTTTCGAATTCACACATACTTGTAGTATTTATTTGTTATGTTTGTACAGCAAAGGGTGCTACAAAAACTAGACTGCAACCTGTTGCATTTAAGCTTTATTTTCTGAGTATTAGACTGAATTAGTGCATAATAGTAATACTCAGTTGAATAATATGGCAATGATCTTAAGCCTGGTATCTTGTCTGGTATATGTAAGTATTTCATTATTGTGTTTAGTAAAGGACGTTACTACACCCAAACAAGAGTGAACTTGTTTAATATGCATCTCAATTAACATTATAATGCAGATTGGCTCAACTTTACTCTAAAATTCACAAGCAGGTACTATAAAATTAAGTTTGGTGCACTTGACATTTAAATACCTTCATAAACTTTGGACAAATGTAACCGAACAACTTTTCACAGAGCAGACGGAACAGCAGTCGAAGGATCATAACATTATCTTTTCATCTTTATCTTGTCAGCTTATACTCCCAACGAATTATTATACATTATATATAGGATGTCTTTTACTCTTGTCCTATCAAAATATTTTTCTCTTTTTTGTATCAGGGTACTTTTTCCATGTTATCTCGTAAGATCCATCTTATGCACATCAGGTGCTACTTTGAAATGAGTTCAAAGTACAATTTAAATACAAGATGCATGTCGCCCTTAAACTTAATTATGCACCTCAACTCTAAGATCATTTCAATAAGATGTGAAGTTCAAATCAGCTCAGTAGTCTGCAAATGACTGTAAGCAATCCATTGTCATTTTATTTTTCCGGTAGCACTTTCGCATGCAAACATCAGGACTTGCTCCATTCATTCGTTAATTAGATTTCGTATTTTGTTTACATTCTCGATTACCTGCAGAGATAGAAATTAAAATCTAGTGATAAATCTTGCAGTCTTGAGAAAGCCTACCCCGACTGCTTGTAAAAAATCTAAACTTTAGGCTGCTACAGCTGATTAAACAATGCTTGTATTTTATAAGGAAATGCAGTTAAAAGCATTCATAATGCAATATTTTCGTTCCATTGTGATTGTCGGGGCTCGTTCTAAATCAGGGTAAAGGTTGCTTGCAATCAAAATGAGAAAAATATATTAAAATAACTGATCCGTACATTTTTCAATTCAACTATTTACTGTTAAAAGGGCCTGGACCTTTAACCTTTTTATAATGCATAGCGATATTAAGTATTTACTGCTGGGGATTTCTATATTTTGCTAGAAATACAGAGGAGTGAAATGAAAATTGAACAGAACGAGGACCTCCTTCTGTGACAATTCCTGTTTCTTTAGATAAAAGTATTCCATACTTATGCCACTTGGCTTATGTTTTGACTAGTGCAATCCGTTCGGTATCGAAATGGTCAGGTTTCATATTTTTTGTGCTGTTCAAGTGTTACGTATTCTAAGATACTTCTGCTTCTTTGAAATTCCTTACTTGAGATGTAACAAACTTTTAGATTCCAACAAACCCTACATACTTTATATCTCTACTGAAGAAAGATCAATTTTTCCCATATAAATGTGTAAAGAATTTAAGATCTGTTAAGGCGGATCACCATTATCATATTCAGCTCTTTGGCTTTAGATAATAGAGTTTTTTCAACAGATCTTAACTTAAAACGATCCATTTTTGACTTAAGTCCAGGTTATTCTAATGGAATTTTTTATACTTTAGTGCCCTGGGAAAGTAGCAGAACAAACTAACATATTGTCGTTATTAAAAATTTCGAAGACTTCATTTTTCTAAACAATATGTTTAGCGATGGTCATGAGAAATTCCATAACCGTAATGCTACGACACATGTATATGTAATACTTAACAGCAATACTTAGCACCTAGCACTTACAAGATGTAGTCTATCTTCACCCATCTTCTTTATCTTCCTAAAATCAGCATTTCAAGAAAATAATGTAACTATTGATACCCCATGAGATAGGTCGTTATTTGTGTCATTGTGGGCATGGAGTTGGCTATGACATATTTTTTAGGTCAAACGACTTACAGTAGCACTGCTGGTTGCTTCTTAATTTAATGAAAGGGACATACTGCAAGATCTTTATGTTTGGCTCATCATGCTTACAATTTGTAAATGGATTGGTTTTACTTACACTTAGTGTTGAGTTTGAGTTACGTAAGAGCTCCTATTACCTCAAGAATGCCTTGTAGGTATTTACAGTTGAATGTGGATTTGAAAAGTAATGCTTGGGTGAAATCCAAGTTTGGGGTTAAAAATGAAGCTAGTTGTGCTTGAATTACAAAGCTGAGGTATTATTGTACATTTTCGTGGAAAGTACGGAGATTGAGACGGAGTTAAATGGTACACTAATGGTCTTAAATCTAAATACATTACAGTCAACAAGAGAGAATCTTCTGTGCAACTGAGACTCCTCCATGTCCGTAAGGAGACAAAGACAAGTCTTAAGGATCGAGCGTCTTATTCAGATGCTGCGAAGGGACACGACAAAGTGGTGGATGGGCTGATTTTTTATTCCATCCTTACTTTTTTACTCGTTTGCTATGTCACCCCAGGCCGTATCAATATCTTTTCTGTCGTCTTTTTCTTGAGCTGTCTGGTGCAAGAATAATTATTTACTATCGACAATGCAGTGGTAAAGCAATATGACACATATTAGGGATCTTGAAAGATCTTTTGGACCCACTGCACTTTATACTGTTACTTAAGGGTTGACAGTGTACTTAATACTATATATACCCAACTTAATACAATCATTGCTCACCACACTCTCACCCTCGTAACTCTTGTGAAATTGGGATTTATTTAGAGGTCAAGGCTTCTTTAACAGAAAAAATTATCCTAAATCGAACACTCTACTGTGTTGGTCTCACATTACAGGTCGATGACTATACAAGATAGATTTTCCTTTGAAGTAGCGCTACAAACGCTATGACAAATGATATTGAAATATCTGTCTCTTTCCCTTCCTTGCCTCCTATGCCGAAGTCGTTCCGGTTGCTTTATGTTCACAATTAGTAAGTAGGAACTTTTCCTTGTTTCTTATTTTTGAAAGGGTGATAATTGTATGAGTAATAGTACGTATTCGGATCCCAACTCCAGAAAACATTTTTTAAAGTGTACGAACAAGTGGTACTTGAAAGTATGGATGAATTTATAAGTATAAGTCTAACTGAAGTGACTGCATCTACAATTCTATATAGTGTACTATAATATTATTAGTTGAGAAATGAAATGTGGAGCAGATTAGTAAGTACCCACATCTGTATTATATCTCTAGGTGTTTTCTATTTACCAAACAGGAGTGTTTACTGGTGGGCAAAAAATTTTCTTATACCTGCAAAAAAGTCCATACATTTGGTAACAGGAAATTCATTTCAGTTCCAGTTAACAGTCCTTACACATGTTGAGTTGACTTGATAAAGACAATGTTAAGAAAGGGGGCTGCTAGCTAATAGGAAGGTCGTGTGTCCAAATAGAATAATATAAAAACATTACCTAACTGCTTATTCTCAACAGGACAGGCAAAAAAGACTTTACCTACAGCATAAAATAGGATATTTAGAGCGGACGTTTCTTCAAGACAGCAGACAGGAAGTCTTATTTACTTGTTGGGACTTATCTTTTCCTTCATACTAATTCGAGAACACTTAATAGGATGATGTCAAAAAACACACGCCGACACAACTTCCATGACTGACACACATGCATGTAATTTACTACGCTTTGTACTGGTATTGGGCCACAGAGTGCAGTGTGTTGCGCCAGACTTTTTTAATATAACGAAGAATCTAATACTATGAACATCTCGCATAGTTTGTGTGTAGCAGATAAATATGGCTTCATATTTATTATATAATTTCATTGCATTGCATTCGTAATAAAAAGTTGAAATGAAAACGTGGAGCTGTAAGGTGTTAAGAAAGAATTTCAATTGAGGATTTGTGAATGTTATGATTGGGATATTTGGAATGGAATTCTTTCGTATTTGGATTACGTCATCCGTATTTCATCTGTTCAAGTAAAATTGGAGGGATAAAGGTCTTTCGGGTCAAATACATACTCCTTGTTTGATTGGACTGCCGTGACCATGCTCAATATTTTATGAGTACCAAGCTGAACCCAGTCATCATTAAAGTTCTAAACCTCATATTCTTGGTAATGCAAGAATTTGAGCATAAAGAGTTACTGTTACATTCATCTTAAGTTACCTGTTGATATGGAATTCATTTTTTAACCCAAAAGAGACATTCAACATGACTGGGTTGGATATAAAGCTCAACGGTAAAGTCCCGGTAGGTCATGCCATAACTTTCAGCCTATTATGAAAGATGGGAAAACTTGGATGAAGTGCAAGTCTTTTCATTTCTTCGCAATAAAAAATGTTTTTAGGGTTTGTAGGACAAATATCTTCAATCCCCTCTTTTTTATACGCTTCTGTATTCTGACGTTTCTGTTTATGTGTTTACCTACTTTTATTAAGTTGGAATAATTTTTTATCAAAGGGTATGCACCAGTTTATCAACTATAATTTACAGTATATGCACTGATGTATTTACCCATTCGGTTTCATTTGTCCGTCCATACAGTTCACAACCGTAAATGATAGAAAAAGGATTTCCCATGATTTCAATTATAAACATACTTCTCTATAAATACTGCTAGTGTATAAAGAAAAGATGTCTCAAAGTGACAAAAAACCAAATCCTGTATAGTACATCACAATTACATTCTCTTGCACTTAACGTCAACACGGCGAAAGGACCAAACTGGGACAGTAACGTGAAACTTTAAATCATGTATAGTGATCTGAGCAGTAGATAGAATAAATATCGATATCGGTAACACCTCGTCTGGTTTACTGATAAAGTTGAAAATTTTCTCCGATTTCTGTTCTCACCTTTCGAAGAATTTCCTAGTAAATGAAAAGACCATAAAGAGAAAATCCACAAAAAATGAATCAACAGAAATAGGGAAATAATAGCGCAAGTTGGATAAGATCTGTAGATATTGTGGCAGTTCTTTTTGACTACCTCTTTCTTATTGTTGGGACATGACAGCACCAAGTATTTACAGCTTTACCGATGATCCTACATTGATATCATGTGAAAATTAAGACACCTTTCCGTGGACAAGCTAAAATAAGTCCCCAAAGTAAACAGCAATGATTATTTTGGATTCCCCTCTCTGTATATGACCGTACATCAACAGGACTCTCCAACACTAATGCTGATAAGGGAACGACACAAAAAAGAACCTGTAGGCACATTATTGTTATATATTTATTATATTCAAGAGAAAAGGGGCTATCGACTACCTATACATTTGGATACAATTATATTAATACTTAAGTCCTTCGAAATTGCTGGAATTGAGTAACTGTGACATGGATGACACAGTTTTAGGAGAATCAGGGTTTACAGATTCATGAGAATGTAATGTGAACATAAAGATGAAGTTTATTATAAGGATATTTCTTAGGACAATCGATCATCATCCATGCAGTTTTCATTTGTATTTGTTCAGTTTCAGTTATTTCCTTTTATAATAGTGTAGGTTGCTCTTTTAGTTTTTAATATCTTTATAGCGCTAAAATGTTGTTTTAATATTCTGTTTTCAGAAATGGTCGTAAAAAGATAATGATATGTGGAAGAGAAATGTACCACAGGTCATGAATTTCTTATAAAAATTGTTAACGATTGTTTTAAAATAGATGCATATGAGTATCTGTTAATAGTTCTTACATGCAAGTACAATTATGCATCAGCAATGCTAACTCTTGAAATACAAATTATTTTCCATCTAATGAAGCATATGCAAAAGTTCCAAAATTCTATATAGAACACATGAATGATATGCAGTTATATCATGTAATTGTCGGCAATGTTTACGGTTTGTCTGTTATGTTTTTAGAAAATCCGTTTAAACCGACGATGACGGTTGCCCCACTATACTACAATGTGCAATCATCCAGGTTTTCCAGGTTGTCGTGACTCGCGACTACAAACTAAAAAGGTATAGAACAGTATGAATTACTTTGTGAAGTCAACGTCAGCGTGCTGATAAGGTTTACTTTATATACATGTAATTAGGGTCTATATTTTATAACCAAACTAATACCCACGTGTGTGTGCTTTGCCTTGTATTGTAGATTTACTTGAGTTGTACTTTACTGGGCTATTCATTTCGAATAAATAGTGCTTACAAATGTAAACCAACGTACAGTAAATATGACTAATAAATATTAGGTAGGATTTCCTCAATTTATAATTCATACATACACATTTCACAGATAGATATATAAATAAAAAGCAGGTGTATTCAAAGGAAACACTTTAATATTGTGTGATCTAAGATAATAGCTCGATCAAGCGGTAGAACAAGAGTCTACTTCACTACCTACATTTTCAGGACAGGATCGACGGATACACTCCACGAAACTTGAAAACAATATTATATATAGCACATCGCACTTTACTGGCTAACTTCACTTCCCTAATGACTACAACCCTATCATTTCTAGGTGCATTACTAATAGAGCACAGGCAACAGAATACAGAAAGCTGTTCTGTAGGGTATGTATACACATAGAAGCAAAATAACATTTTCTTACAGCACTAGCTTTGCGTTTTTTAATATTTACTTCCTTGCATTGATCACTGATCCAGCTAGCATCAGCAGGCTGTCCGATCAAAGGATAAAATAACAATTTTGACAGTAGTAAAACATCAATTACAATGCTGTGTGTGATTGATGTTTTGTTGGATTCGTTTGCAGTACTCGTCCATATAATGTGCTCAATAGTCATGTACAAGTGTAGGTAGGTAGGTGGTACAAGAAACTTTCTTCTTTGGATTTAATTCTACTGCCTTGTAGCTACTAAGCAGCCCACCCAAGACATACATGTATTTTCTTTCCCTAAATAGGAATTTGTAAGAAATGTTTTAATAATTTTTATGATAATATTGGTATTTTATTAGTACTTGTTAGAACTTTAAACAATTAAATACCAAGCTACATAAACTTCCTGCTTTCGGCTAAGTTTACCGTTGAGGTTCCTTTTAAAGTTAATTTGTCTTCTCCAAACTTCATTTCCCCTTTCATGCATTTCAAGCAGGTACTGAAGGCTCTTCTATACCAATCACTTTCTTCTGCAAAAAAATAGCCGCTCTTGTTGCCCTACTCGTTTGAATTTTTATTTCAACAGTCACACGAAGTCGAATGAATATCAAACAAAATGTACTTATCTACTAGAACTAGGAATGTACTTTCACGTATTCTTGTACCAAATCATAAAAATGTCATAACCATTCTTCGTGTGGCATGTGCTTACTTTTTACCACTTGTACAGCATAATAATTTTTAGATACTCTTAGACATGCCTTTTCTATATTTTGCTTTTCGTCTGAGCTGTGTTAATAGAAATTGTATACCTAGTATATAAACGGTAAATAATTTGCCTTTGAAATTACCTTCCCTTGGGTATAACTACAACAGCCGCATATGTCAAGATCACTAAATTATAGGAATAGCTGAATGATTTAACATGTTCAACGCTTCCTCTTCCACCATTTCACTTACATGCGTTTCGAGCCGGCGGAACAAGTGCTCAAGTCAAGTGGAACATAAATATTTCTGCTATACAATCCTATGCACGTATTTTACAATTGGTTGGCTATCTATTGCATACACTTTTTTCATATTCTAGTTTGTTCCCCAACAATAAGCACATATTTTTGGACTACATATATTTTAGCTGTCTAAACTATAACAATATAAACATTATAGTAAGTACCTGTTAGGGAACAAAGCATTAAATGGATGTAATTTACTTTTACTACTTACATCATAAAGTTATACTTGCTATCACTTTCTCATTACAATGTATACCGTGCTTCAGTAGTTCTTACAAATGGTAGATAAGAATGTGACAGTATTTCCACTGTGGCTAAAATGCAAGTGGCGGGTATTTTGGCACCGGCCGGATATAAGTGTGTCCAAGTTTCGTGGCACCTGTCATAAGGGTGCATGTGGTAGATGTATTGAAACTTCCAGTTCCGGTTTTTTCACTAATGTTTAACTTCTTTTCACGCTTAGGTGCCCAAATCGATCTTGATAGCCTCGCAATGTTAAACAAATGAATGTGTAATGTATGAAAGTCTGCTCTATGTCAGTTTTCAAGCTGTACTGTAGTAGCTCTTTACTTTCCTGCATGCTTTACATACGATATGAAGTCTGTGTCTGCCAAGTCTGCAACAACATAAAAACAAATGCTTATGACGGCTGTTTATTACTATATTTAGTCAGATAAGCGTGCTAGAATGTGGAAGAGGGAAAGGGAAATTGTCCTAATGTTCTAATTCCTAATGCAAAAATTATACTTTAGTGCTACGGTGGGGAATGGGACCCTAGGAAAAAACATATTTTTCCGTTCTCTTCCTTCCCCGTTGTCAGCCTGTCTTCCTGCTTGCTTCTTGTCAGTTTGACTTTTAATTTAATTGAACAGTTAAGTGGTAAATGATAGCACTAACTGAAAACTGCCCTACAAAGCAACATATTATTGCCCCTAACTTTCGCTTTCACATCAATTCCTACAAATTCAATTTTAAACATGTGTGTGTACTAAATATTGCTTGCTTATCGTAAAATACAAAGGCTTCATAATGATAAAAGCTAATGGCAAATAGTTGCGTTTTTGGTTTTCAAAATCCATAATTATATTAATTTTGCGATGGTGCCTTTATTTTTGCTACATGTTAAAATTTTTGTGGATTTGTATTTTTATACACTTTAGTATTCCTTTTTAGTGATCATCGATATTCTATAGAAATCTACTAAGTAATCTATTACGAAATCTACTAAGATTGTAATAATTTATTCTGAAGGATGCATAGTCTTGTGTACAAAATCTTGTAATCTACAAAAGATTTATAAAAGGCCATTTTTCTTTATTTCACAGATCAATTATTATTTCGTAGACATTCTCAAACAAACGTTATTTTATTACCGACAAATTAAAATGTCTCAAATTGAAAAGAAAACATTATTTATTAAATATTTTACAATCGTCTGTTGGTGGTTAAGTGTAAATATTTCTTGTAAGCGTGTAAAATAAATATGTGGATATTTTGAAGGAAATTGCTTCTGTCGTACTGCCAATCTGTTGTTATAATATTTGTATTAGTTCTGGTCGTATATACACAAAAATTATTATCACATATTGTTAGATAACTAGCATTCATAAAGAATCCTTTTCATTGAATGAATTCAATTCGATACATATTAGCATAAATTAAAGTTTGTTGGTCTGTTATTTATATTTATTGTAATCTAAGTAGGCTTGTTTGTAATAAACTTAGGTATTTTACTAAGCACACAAGACTAAGAAAGGTGAGTTGTGCATTGGCACACGTCGCGTGTGTCGGTAATAATACCAGCAACTGGTCTCTAACCGGTCAAGAAAGTCAAGATTCAATATTGAGCTTGTTAATTTCAAGATGTATGTATTATATGTACATCCTATACCTGCTCATTGTTAGCCCAAGAAGAAGGAGGATTATGTGCATAAAGTAATCAATGTTAATGTACTCAATTCAGTATGTAATGTAATCCACTTCAATCTCCTCACGAGTTATGCATTCTTGAGTCTATCTCTCCAGTGTAATTGTTAATACATTTTGTTTATAACGCAGTGGAAGCCTTATGCATGAACATATGTTGGCGTGTATGCTGGTAGCATGCAACTGAGAACAATCTGGTTACAATGGACTATAAAGGAAGAGTTCTACAGAATGCATGGGCATCCTCATTGTTTCTTGTAAAGAGCAGCAAATAATTGTGGTCATCATGGCCCATATTTTGCATTTATTGCTACTGATGTACGCCAAAAGATAAGGTCCTACCTGATATGCATTGCATCCCCTGTTTATTCTTTTAGAGTTTCTTAATTAGCTTGGACAGTGTATATAGTTATATTTCTTAATAAGAAACGAAGATTGAACACTGTATATAGTATAGTATAGTTTATTGTGCCATAAATCCAGGCCGCAGCCCTCAACACAGAACCATTTTCATACAAAAGCAA
>JAAAYG020023057.1:0-17920 GCA_009936455.2 Tomocerus minor | reverse complement strand
GCCTTGTAGTGAATATGATCATAAAGTATTTTTGCCTCAAAATAGTAAGCATTTGAAACACCTTGCAAAATACTGCATATTTTAGGCTGATAATATGATGAACTAGATATAAATTCACTTAGAAAATACAAATAAAGATTTGATTTTGCAAATTTTCGAAACAGATTAGCTAATGCTGGATGGGTTGCAGCAGGGGCTGAAAATGAATAACAAAAAGTAATGGAGCAAATTCACACATATCCCCTAGTATCTAATGCCTATACATTTACAAATGTGCAAGATCTGAACTATGAGTCCAATGCGACGAAAACGAAATTTTTGTGAGTGCTGAGTCTTGTGAGACAATATTTGTTTTAATTATACAGTCAGGTATATTTATTGTAGAGCCAGTAAAATTACTTAGAAAAAGAGCATGAAGTGCTTTTAATTCTATTTACATTACGAGTTCGTAAATATAATAATGCTATTTTTCAGTGCAGCATGTAGATATTCATATTATAACTACGGGTTAAAGTTTAAACTAACAAAATATACATTCTCGGAATACCCTGGTGCCTACCTAGTTGAAAAAAGAAAAAAACCTATAAAACAACAAGTACGTAGTAGGTACAATATTCGGTTTGTAGAAATAAGTTAGCTTACCCTGTGAATGTGCTCTAGTTTTGAGATCTATAGATGTAGGTATAGGTAGACAACTGAATGTAAGGGAGCGAAAACATGTGAGAGTAAAATCAAGTGAAATAAAAAGGGGAAAACGCCTTTGCTGTAAAGAAAAAATGTAGAGATGACAAATCAGTAAAATAGCTTTCTCGTCCTTCTTTGTTTCTAATTTTATTTCATCTGCTTTTCTTGGCTTCAATTCCCAGAGCTCTCTTTGTATCGCTTCAATGAACCACTCTCTAGGAAGCAAATGAAATATTCAAACTTTTAGGTGTCTATACAGCAGGGAAGACTGCAATGAAGAGGAGGATGAATATCAATGGAATTACGAGACAAAAACGAAGAGGCTGGGTAGGTAGGTAGGTAGAGACTATATAAGTAGGTTGTTTTGTTTCTGACACTGCACTGGTTCCGTAAACACGTAGTAAATAAATGGCTAAGTTCCTCTTCTGTATTCGCTATTACGTTAGTAAACTCACTCCGGCACTCACTCTCCTCTTCTCAAAGTTTTCTTCAGAGAGAAACTTGGGAAGATTATTTTGTTATTGTTAGTCATAAAAAGATCTAAATGCACCTAAACACATATGCGTTACGCTACACACCTTCTCACACTGCCTCTTTATTTATAGGGCGACGATTCATTTTTCTATTTTAAAAACTTGATTTTTGCAAATGAAATTGTCTTTTAATGGCAGTCTTGTTTGTAGAGAATGTAGTTTGGTGTTACAAAAGTGCTCGAATTGGACAGAACAGCCAAAGAGAGGGGACTAGGGAAAATGTAAAAAAATCCTTGGTGTATCTTGTGTAACATTATAAAGGATGGAATTGGATTTTATCCTTGTTACGTCACGTAATTTTGCCAAGATTACGTTTTAGTATTCTTATCTACGAGCTAAGTAGTAACTGGCTAGAGTGGAGAATTTTAGTGTTTACGAAGGAAATTTCGAAGGATTCTCTAAGTATAGAGTCTCTTTTTCCGGAGAGGTAGGTATAAGTAGGTGAACCTACTATTATAGTGGAGCATGTACATTAGATAATATACAGTATGCCTAGTTAAAGTTACCTAGTTAGTTTAGTTCTGCTCTCAGTTTCGCTCTTACTTATACATATAGTAGCTATGAGAGAGATGAACGCAACGTAAGGAACGCAAGATAGATTGGAATATAAATTATGCAGGGAATAATCTGCTTTAGAAAGTATGCCGTCTTTGTTGTGAGTGAACTATATTAAAAAATAAAAGCTCATGAGGCTAAGAAGAAAGTAGAGTCAGTTCAATTAATTTAAGTTGTGCACATGTGTGGCTATTTATGTATCCTCGAATTGTAATTTTGAACTTTGAGTTAGATCCATAATTCACTTAGTTTTATTTTCTCTCAGGCTCGTCGAGACTAGTGGAGTCTTTGACTTTAAAAGCTTAAAGTTTACACGAGTCTTTAGAAATGAATCTAAAGTAAATCGTAAACTCCTGGAGAAAATTTTCAAACCCAGATAGATCCATCCGAATATTTTCCTCGAAAGAAATAAGAGTAGTAAAGCTGCAAGAAAAATCCCAAAAAGCACGTCCACACAATGAAGTTGATACCAAGGAAGGAATCTGCTGCCGGATTTCAGATGATGAGCTCCGTCATGTCGTACAATATATTCCAAGAACCAAACTGCTCGACTCATTGGATGTTCACGTTGGTCTTTCAGTAATCTCTGGATTTTCCTGCTATTCCTGGAAAAACTGTAAAACAAGTTATCACATTCTAACCACTTTCATGGCAAACAAGTTTATAAACAAAAAAACAAAGCACAGACAGGAACAATAAGCAATTTTCTTGCCAACTACTTGCATTATAAGGAATATTAGGTAGGCCAACCCTGTCGGTTCCCTCTTCTATTCATGTGTAGTTGTGTTGTGCAGCATTGAAATGTAATTGGAAAAGGTAGGTAGTTATTTAGCGACTCCTCCAACTATTTTTACAGCTTAGATCTCTATTGCATCTGCAATGTAATCTTTTCTGCTTTGTGATACTGCTATTTAGTATGTTATGTTGTGTTCTATTAGAGCTCCTCTCTTTTTTACATTATTCAGCTGAATTTGTTTGATCAAATAAAGTAGGCAGATGATTTCTCTAGTGAACAAAGCAAGGGTGAAAGCCTCTCTCTGCTTTTTCTTGTTTGCAGTACTACATTGAATGGATTACAGATAGTTAGGAAAGGATTGTATCTCTCTCTCACTCTCTCTAACTCTCTCGCTAGGTATAGCCACCACACTTCCAATTCCTACTTTACTGGAGAAGAAGAATTTACCTACCTGGAATTCGTAAGAACGTTGTGAAGTGCCTCGTAAATTGTATTTTCGGAAACGTATTTATCCTCCAGCCCGATCCCGATACCTTTCTCTTGAATACGAACTAGAACATCAAATTGATCCCCGTAAATGGGCATGCCTACAATGGGGACTGAGTGCCACATGGCCTCCATTATTCCGTGCAGACCGCAATGTGAAAAAAATACTTTTGTTTTTCTGTGTCCTGCAAATTACATTTTGTATACATTTATTCCATCCACTTCCATTTCTTGGGAAAATAATGCCTTTCTATTCTATTGAAGTACAATCTGGATTTAATTTTCTTTTACATATGCCTCTCCATACAGTCATTATTTTGCAGACCTGTTTTAAGAAGCTTATGTTTTGTCTCTCAATTGAAATATTTAAAATATTTGGTAGATTCAACAGCATTTTACTAATAAATACTGCAAACAATGTGCGGCAGCTACTCTTATGTAAAGAGGAAGGTAAGCATGCAGCTTTATCTTTATTAGGAAAGGTGCATACGATGCTTTCATCAAAACTTTCTACCAAGATGTGATGGCGGCATTTATACATAGCATAGTATGCTTAAATAGTATACTTATAGTAGTGATTCTGGTATGGTGAAAGTTTAATAGAATGCACAAGGAAAGAGAACAATTCATACAGACAAACTTTGTTGAGGTTTACTGTACAGATAGTACAGTAAGGGACAGTTACATGTTCTACGTAGTACTTCCTCCAAGGGAATATTTTAATTTCAAAAACTTTCACCACCCAAAAAAAGAGGCGGAGGAAGGTAATAATGGTGAGTATGTATTGGTAAGATATTGGCGACAGATTCATGCTTAGTTTGCACTATTCAATGACCTGGGGTTAGGGATTTCCAATGTATTGTCTAATTTTTAAAGTAAAATGTTTGCAAAAAGATTCGCAGTGATTTACCCCTCCTCCTCTCTTGAATTTATAGAGTGGGAGGGAAATCGCATGTAAAGGTGAAGAAATAAGATGTGTAGGAGGAGAAAATGAAGAAAATGCAGGCAGATAAGATGAAAAGGGCAAAAGTAAAGGGCCGAGTATCGAATAAATCTTTGAGTTGTTGGGGGATTATGTGTATAAACAAGATTAGAAAGATAACTATAGAACTCAATCCCTACAGATGGGATAAAAATGGGTCGAACTGACACCTGGTACTGAAAATCCTATATTTTTCGGCACGTATCTGAGCTAGTACTGTTAGAAAAGCATTTAAAAATAAATAGTAAATGATAGAGAAAGTCTAGAAACTATACAGATAGAGTGTATTCTCAAGTACGTTGCATGCATTAGAGTCACGGAAAGCAAATACATCATCTGAATCCCGTATTCTATTACAGTAGTTAATGTGGCACGAACACAGAACAGGTATAACTGTCAAGAGAAACGCATTTCCCGTTCCTGTAACTTTTTAATATAATGTAGTCTGCTTTTCTATCTGTAATGGAAACTAGAATGCTACTATGATTATTGTACTTACATGATGAGGCACAATGGAGAGGTAGACAAAGGAAAGTATCCAAAAATAGTTTTCTATGAGCTTTGTTTTCTTTTGTCTGTATTTTCATATCTTTAGTGAAAGTAAATAATCAGCAAGCATCTGTTTTGGAAATGTAGATGAAGTTTGAAGCATTTAATTTTGGATAGGTTCATTTTTCATGAGCACTTTTGATATACGTTGGAATGTGTAGTAAGCATTTACATACCTATGCCAGAATTTGCGACAACGAAACAAAACAAAGACATAAAAAACGGAGGAGAGAAGAAAAAGTAGGTAGCATAAAGGTGAATTAAATCTGTTGATGTGAGTTTACCTAGCACATCTTGTTGAGGAAGCCAGTCAACAATTTTGACATTTTCGGGAATGCTAAATTTCTCTTTTTGAGTGAGACCCGCCTTCATGATAACTTTTTGCTGAAGACGAGAAAAAGCATGGAATAATTTGGGAAGAAGAGTATTCGCAACAGCTGCATCAAATAAAGCTCCCATTGAGAAGACGACAACCCCAAACTGGCCTGAGCTCTCCATGAATGTTTCCAGATCCTACACACAGAAAATTGTACATATGAAAAGAAGGAAAAATTAGAGGCCCCACTTTGTCGACTTCTAGCATTAAGCCTTACAGTTCAGTAGGAGTCGTCTGTCTTTCCTTCTCTTGATTGTTTCACATAAAAATCGGACTAGGAGAATCCAGTTAAAGAGAAGCCATTACGCACAGAAATGAGATGGGAGAAATAGTAAATAGAAGTGATAGCAGATATTTTCGGCTCAGAAAGAAAGACAATATGATACAAGTGAATGCCTTGCCAGAATTACTCTCTTTCCTACACTCCTACAATAACCACATGCAATGCACACATTATAAAAATACAATTGCAATATTATATCCTACTTTATAAAACATGTTTCTTCCATTATATAGTACATCTGCCTATGAAATTAAAATAGAAAAAGTCATCCGCTAACATTAAGTATCTCATATGCATAACGATATCAATGTTAATAGGACTTTGTACAATGTAACATGTAACCTAATAATAAGTTGTTCTCTCATGCATGAACATTTTATACTTTCCTTGCTAGAATTTTCCATGTTATGCTATTGAGATATACTTTTTACTACCTAATAGAATGAGGAAGAAAAAGATGAGCATTTGATATCAACCAAGATAATAATAGCTAAAAACTATGAATATAAGCAAAAGTGTGGTGGTAATCTGATAAGATGAACTTTTGAACTCAACTGCAACTAAATTTTCTTGCCTTGGAACAAGTACAGATAGTTTCATTTTTAGTAAATTGGAAAACTGGCGACTGGCTTTACTGATTATTACTTCTCCGGGCATTAATGGAGGGATCAGAAAGGATAGTTTTGCAGATGTCAAAACTTTACTATTTTATAATTCTTTCTTAGAATCTCCAGAGTCTGTGTAGAAAGAAGACAGTAAAAGCCCGTGTCTGATATTGCTACTGTTATTTCCTTCCTTCCCTTCCCACTGTGTTCTATGAATGTACAGATAATAATCTTAACAGTTAACAAGAAAAATACGCAAAATAAATAGGCAAAAGTAGGTTCTTTCTCTTCCTTAAACACTTTTATTACTTTCTAGCATCTCATTCCTTTTTATTAGGGGAAGCCACTCTCACAGCTTATGTCAAGCCAGCCGCAGAGCCACAGTGCATTATATATCCATTTATCTGTATTTAAGTTGTTCTTAATTTTCTCCAGGACTACATAAGGACAACGTGACCTCATAATCATTTTATACGTTCCTAGTCATAAGGATGCTTATTCTTATTCTAAAAACGATTCTGTATATTTATAAGTGTCTACTAAGTAGGCCTATACAATACTAATTACAATATACCTCTTGTGTAAAATGAATAAATGAAGTTCTATGTTATATAAATTTAATAGTAATATATGTCAATATTTATATACAAAGGTTATTAGGTATTGTACCTATTGTATAAGCATATCAGTAACAACTGTTTATTAAAAATATTATATAAAAGAAAGATCTATATATAAGAACTCTTAGTGTAATCTAGGAGGATTAAGAAACGTAACCGTTTAATTACTTATTTTCTTCATTTGCATTTGTATCTGTACGTATCAATTAAAAGGAAAATCTCTGGCAGTCATACCCAATCTTTAGTTTTTCATTATCATCCCTCATAATCTAATATCTAATACTACTTACTTCTTACAACTCTGATATATACCTATTAGTTGTGTTTCTAGTATGTATGTAGAGTTTAATGCAAATGATAACTCTACAAGCCAAAGTACCAAGTACACAATCCACGCTAATTATACAGACCTTGACATTAACCTGAACAAATTAGTCCGAGGGACTATCTGCAATTTAAGTCAAGGAAACAAAAGAAGCTAATTCTATAACATTTTCATTTCATGGCTAAAGCTAGTGTATTATGTGCATTGTATTATTGTATACTAGGCTACTTACAAAGAGTTGCATTGCGTCATGAACTTAGTAATACTCACTAGGTATCTATCCAAAATTGTATTAAAGCAAAAGTCAGTCCCAATGCGAATTAGAAAATGTAGCTCGTAAGCAAACTCAGGTAATTTCAAGCAAACTAATTGCAATATCAATTATCATCGTATGTAAGAGTAATAATCAAAGAAATGCATTAAAGCCAGCTTCAGGGATACTATCTGTCCCAGAATTATTAAAATATAGACATTTTTAGACCATAATTAACATTATCTGAAATTATGTCTACGTTAATGCATTTATCTCTGGTTTTATGTGCATGAGAATAGGATAGAAAAAGCCATAGCACAAATAAGTAGAGGCGTCATGTATTTCGGAAGGGAGTAACGAGTAACATGTTAGCGTTAGGGAAAGCTAAGAAGAAGTCTGATGATGCTGGTATTTAGTACCTATTATTGTTAGACATCAAAGAGGAGAATGTGCAAAAGAGATAATGGAAATATGTAAGGACGTTTGGATATTTAACGAGTCTAACCTTTGGCAAAGGCCCTGGATCTCTGCATTGCATACAGCCAACATTGAGGGCATTGGGTGGAAGGAGTTTGGGATAATCAAGAGAATAATCCGAGTTGATAAGAATTCCGGATAAATTAGCAATCAGGTCTTTCGGGTGTGGTGTCCTTGGGAAGTACTCTTGAATATACTTATGGGCCAAGAAAAACTGGATTTGCATGACAATGTAAGAGCCGATGCGAAGGTAAATGTTGTAAACCCTCTCGAAATATGTCATTTCTTCGGGGAGCTTTGATAGAAATGATGGAACATATGATGGAGGGATTGAGGATGGGATGTAGCAAATCTCCCCACCGACTGGGAACATAGCCCAATAGCCAACGACTGAGCTGATACCCAGATTATAAATGTAGGCAAGGCCACACTCATTACTTATTAAATCGACGATAGCCAAATCGAATTTTTCATTTTGTAACTCTGTCTTGAGCGCAGAGTTTTCGAATAGAGTTCGACACAGAGCTTCGGTCATTTTGAACGCTCCTAAGGGCAAACTGTGAGGATTGTGACCTTTCCTCCATACTAAATCTGCGGGGAATTGGAAACGCCCATGATATTCTTTCGTTATGTATGGGTAGGAACCGTTGCTGTTTATTACCTGCTCCAACCAATACGTAAACGTGAGTTTATGAATCTTTCATGGATTTATTTTCAAATTCTAGCTACTAGTAATAGACCATAAACTGTATAAATATGTTATGACAAACACAAAAAGGAAATGACAAAAGTTACATTACCGATAGAAAGTGATGCTTAGAGCTCTTCAGACCTACATTACTTGGATTATCTCCGACATTTAGGAAACTCACTGTCGTTACACTGTGCCCTATTCCCATTAACGTCTCACCAAGGGCTCCCAACTGAATCTTTAAATAACAGGAAATTAGAAATACAACTTTTCCCCCAATTCTCTTGGATTACAAAATACGTACGCGTTGAATACCGTGCTTAAAGATTCCATCCTATATAGACAATCCTATATATACCATAATCGATAAGCATGGCATGTTTACAAAATAAAAGGCAAAATTCATGAAACCAAAAAAGTGTCGTTATGCAATAGTACAACAAATAGATCTATGTGTCTTTTAATTAGTGTCATCGAAAAATATCTTTTAAAATATACCAAAATTATTAGCATTTAGATTCCAACAATTGCAAAAGACAGCTTGTGTCGGTTGTATTACAGTTTGGCTCTGATCAACCTATTACAGTAACATTTTCATTTTCTGACCATGCAAATGTAAATGAAGTTAAATCAAGTAATATCTTCATTATTGTTTGGGTACAATTGCTACTTTGCAACAATCAGGTTTACAAAAGGACCACAAACATTTTTATACAGTCTTAAATGTTAAACGCTTACCTAAGCTCACAATTAATGGCATGCCATGTGAGAGTAGTATCTACTTTAAAACAAAAAGGAAATTGAAATACAGTACCCGATGACTTCCCCCTTGCAAAGGATGAATAACTAAAATTTTTGCTGCTTCACTCATTTCTGCTAAGGGATTCCAGGTAAACAGAAATATAAGCAACGCAACAGTGATATCCAAGTTCAAACTATCTTTACCAAAACTTTTATTTTTCATAATTAGTGGAAACCTGAGTTTGCACATAGGTATAGCAATTGTGTGTGTTTGTGAATGTGTATGTAGATATTTCTCATGTGTGTTTGTGTAAATCTTATTCAATGCCTCTCCGAGTCAATGCACACTAAAGATTGTTCAATCTGTGGAGATCAGATATTCTCTGTCGTCTCGCCGATCTTCAACAATGAAAGAATGAAGACTAAAGTTTCATTACCTACCTACTGTGAGCGTACATAGAAAGAATGAGTCGCTGCGCTACCATTATGTTTAATCGTACTTGCATCGATAGTTGATGGTTGGTAATTGCGTACAATATGAATTCATCCACGTATTGCATATTAATACTGTATGTCGAATTCAATGACCCTATAGCTCTATAGGATTTATGCATACATTATGGTAGTCTAGTGACACTCTACTAAGTTCTTCTTCCATATGTAAAAAAAAAATTACGATGATTCTAGATATCCGTGCACACACAGCCGAAATAATAATTTTCTACTGTCGGTCTACGAATAGAATTATATATATATAACATAATATACTCGCACTCGCTTTTATAATCTATGCCCTTCAAAAGTGTTCATGAATATGAATACTATAATATTACCTCAGCCAAAATTTTTAGTGTTCATTGAAACTAAATATTTAGGGGAATTTTCCGGTAGGAATGGCATGAATTACATATTACAGTTATTGTAATGTAAAGACAACCGTTTCACACTTCCACTGTACTGTGTTGTAGGGTGAACTTACATACAACTTTCAAGAAAGTCAAGATGAGTAAATAGAGCGAAGACCTCAGCAAAAAACACGCATAATTTTTTATTTTATGCTGGCTGAGTGAGTGATATGAAGATCGGTCCTTTACTTCTCTGCATACTCTTTCCCTGTAAAAAGGACATGCTCCTGCAGTCAATGGATTGGACGCATAACTTATGCATGTGATTACATTCAATGGGATATAAGTATATTTACATACGTAAAACTCAAGAGTTTAAGGAGGGGTTGTTGTAACTTTATAAACTCCTGAATTAATCAAATCGGCTTAGAATAGAACAATGAGATGCAAAATTTTTTATATTAATTACCATATTTTTCGAGGGCACCTTGATCAACATTCACAAAATTATAACTCCATATTAGAAAATTTTGGGGTTTTGTAGAGTGGGGATAATGCATTGAAAAGATGTGTTTTGAATAATCCGACACACTTGGAAGATAGTTGCGACCCTCAGCTCAAGGTGCCCTCGAGTTTCTATACTTTTTATTTGATATTTTTTGAAACTCTACGTTTTCTCAAAATGTCTCCATCAGGATTTTACAGTTTTGCACTTGAAACATCTGCAATGACAGTAGCGGGAAGGCAAATGGAACCCAATCTCCTTTCATGTTTTTTGTGAAGTAAGTAGGCTTACGTTATTTGTACTTGCACCAATGTTTTTAAACTTCATCGAACAATATAATCTACCATCTCAAAATCCCCAGTACTCCTTAATGGTTTGAAAAGTTGAATGCATCAATAGAACAGTGAATTTATAGGTGTTATTAATTTATTATGAGTTATGTCTACGGGCTATTTATTGGTATACTTGAATAGATGGCAATTAGAAAAACCATACATTTTGTATAGGTATTACCTACTTACAGTATAGGTATCTGGTAATAATGGCAATATAACATGCATTAGAAATGCATAAAGTGAGGCAAAGGGAACTCTTTGTATTGCACTAGAAGTTTAAGTTCCATAGTTAGGGTGTGAGTTCTTTATTTTTATCATGCTGGGCAAAGCCAGAAGTCTTTTTTATCATAGTCTTATCAATATATCACATGCATATTCAGTTGTTAATACCTGTAGTTTAAGACAATAATTAGCTATGCTCTATGCTGTCTACCACCTACCTACCACAACACATAATTCCCATTCGTAACACACAATTAATATCTAAAAAAAATCTTGTCTGTTCTAGGGTTAGGGGTGCAAAACACGGCCAAGTAGACAGTTTACCCTTCACCCCACAATTCTGCATATACCTACTTCAACTACTCGAGTATTGCAAATTTAATAAGATATCAGCTACAACATTCAAATATTAATTGTGATATGGCAATCAGGGTTAAACCAATCGGTGTGGTTAAACTATTGCAGTGGTAAGGCGTTTCCATTTAACGAATTTACATGGCTGCAATAAAAACGCAACGTTGCGTTGGTATGCATTTAGGGAGTTGACAAACTACACCGCCACCGCTTGCACCACTTTGGAGACTTTCGGGTAACCTCAAACACGGCCCATATTGGAGAATGTTTATTTTTCTTTATAGGTTAGCTTTACACCCTAAAGTCCCAAAGCGGTGAAGCGGTGTATTTTGTCAGGACCCTGTATTTATGCAAGTAAAAAACCGTTACACGCATATTGACAGAAAAACTGTTGGGATTTATATTATGCCATGACTGCATGTATATTAACAGTTCATCCAACTTTCCTCCAACAGAAATGTGTAGTGACTAAAGTGATGAATAACAATGAATAATATAATATTCAGCGTAAATCGTGTAATAGAGGGGCTACAAGCAATATATAAGCAATGATCACAACAGTAAATTATTCGATTTGTAGATAACAATAAATATAAAGTCTTTATTAAATATTAACTACATCAACTAAGCAGTTATTAATATAGGTAGACGTACTTTACGGGCAGTGTGTCTTTACTTTTCAATTTCACTATCAGATTAACAGAGTTAATTATTTAAAGCTTTATTCCCTAAATTATTTTGGTTTATACCCATACTATACCTTTATATGCATTTTAATAGAATACTGAATATTGACAATTTATTGCTGGATGGTCTGTTTCTCCACGAGTCTTCTGAACATACCGTCTTGAAGTGCCATGAGGTCTTCATATGCTCCTACTTCTACAAATTTTCCGTCATTCAGTACCGCAATTTTATCTGAAAATATGAATCAGCAATTTGATAACTTGTTTTACATTTTCAAATTTCCTAATATTTCTTGATACTCTTTGCTTGTGAATAAGTTTTACCTGCAGTACGTATAGTCGAAAGGCGATGTGCAATTGTGATGACCGTACGGTTTTTTGCCACTCTTTCTAATGCTTCTTGCACCAAATGTTCGCTTTCTGCATCCAAAGCACTAAAGCATAGAAACAATTAACATAATAGTGCATAATTTCATGAATATTTCTATTTTGGACATTAGTTAATGTATTAAACAATTTAATACCTTGTGGCTTCGTCAAAGATCAGTATTCTTGGATCCTAAGAAATACGAGCAGAAAAAACAAAACAATTTTACAGCTGTGTTAACTGAGTGATACAATCTATTAAGTAATGTTGCTATTCAAAAAGGTGTATTTATTTACCTTGATAAGAGCCCTAGCTATAGCAATTCTTTGTCGCTGACCTCCAGAAAGCATTATACCTCTCTCGCCAACCATGGTATCAAACTTCTCTGGAAATCGTGTAACAAATTCATACGCATTAGCTTCTGTTGCAGCTTCATGAATTCTTTCTTCCGACACTTGATCAACATCCACTGCGCCGTACAAGATGTTATCTCTGATAGAACATGAGAAAAGTACAGGCTCTTGACTAACTACTCCAATTCTATGTCGAAGCCATTGGGGGTCCAGCTGTGCAACGTTCATTCCGTCAATAGTAATAGAACCTGACGAAGGATCATAGAATCTAAGGATCAGAGACGCTAAAGTACTCTTCCCACATCCACTAGGTCCAACAACAGCCAACACCGACCCACTTGGAATGGACAAGTTTATATCTTTAAAAATTGGAGCGTCCACTCGAGACGGATACGCAAATGATGTATCGACTAGTTCAATATTTCCCAAAAGGGGCTTCGGAGGAATATAGCCACCTGTATGAAAATTATATTCACTATTATTACATATGTACTTTAGCGATTATTGAAAGAATTCCTGTTATTATTCTGATTAGGAAATAAATACGGAAATAAATAGCATCTCCTTACCTGATAATGGGATGGAAGGCTTACGGTCAATAAGCTCCCACAGCCTTGTTGAAGCCCCGAGGCCCTTCATCATTTCGGAATAGAATGAGCTGAGCCCCCCAATGGCAACCCCGACATAGGCTGAGTACAGTAAAAATGCTGACAAATTCCCCACTGTAATTGCACTGTCAGCAACCATAGAACCGCCATAATAAAGTACAGACAATATAATGAAATTTCCACTAAGCCCGGTCTAAAAAATCAAAATAAAGAACCCCAATTAGTAATGCAATATATTATTTCCAGTTTCTGGATCAATAAAAAATGCAAGAGTGCAGGGCAGTCTTCATAATCTAACTCTTAAATAATAATAAACATTAATCATACCATTCCAAAGAAGACACCTCTGGCCAAAGCTTCCTTGTACGACAATTGAAGTACTTCCTCTATTTTACTCCCATACATTTCATTTTCAAACTGCTCTTTGCTAAAGGCTCTGACTGTACGAATATTTGATATGCGCTCCTCTGCGACTTGAGTTGCTGATGCTAAGCTGTCTTGAACCTTTTTCGTTATATTACGTACATACCGGCCATATAAAACAGCCATTGCAGCCACGGGAGGAACTATACTTAATCCAACGACGGCCAGTTTTGGAGACACATAAAACTACAATATTCAAAATTATAATCTAATAATTTTCCTTTTCTAAAATGATTATTGTTAGCATTTTGTAATATAACTTATGAAGGTATACCATCATGGAAACACCTGCAATAACCATAAATGTCGAGCGAAGTCCGTCGGATATATTCATTGTCACTGATTGAGAGACTAGAGACGTGTCAGCTGAAAGTCTGTTCACTAATTCTCCGGTTTTATTTTGGTCAAAGAATGCAATTTCTTGCTTTAGTATAGCCGCAAAGACGGAAGTTCTCATTCTATTCGTTATCCTAAATCCTGAAACCAAATACATAAATTACATAAAAAATACTTCGCTAGATTAGAAAGAAAATAAATAATTTGTTTTGATTAAAAACCACTACTATTTTAGGTACCTACATAACATATGAAAGGAAAAACCTTTTTCTCCCTGAAAATCTGAGATCAACCAAAAATTATTACTGGCCCTAACAATCCTAATTTTTTTAAGTTTAAAAATTTTGCGTTATGTACATTTACGAATCTGTCGTGTATAATGCATTAGGTTTAGTCAGTCGAAGCCTGGATTTGCTATGTGAACATTTGTAAACAAAAACCCCAAATAAAACACTTTTCTATGTGTTTCCAGTAAAGCAATGAAATGGCTTTTACGATTTGCAATAAAAACGATTGAAGTAAATCCGAACATCACGGAAAATTTTGTCCCATTGACTGTTTATACATCAAAAATACCGCGGAGATTTCAGTTTTTTCGGTGGGTTACTACTTTACTACGTCCGGAAAATTCGAGCCTTTCAAAAACATAGATTTCGTCCAGTCGTTCCACATAATGGCCACAATGCATTTAACCGCACTTAAGCTCTTTTCTTAAAATAATTCTGGCACAAAGTTTTTAATTAAACGATAAGATTCCACCTATTATTCATTTCCAATTTGACAGCATCTCTGAGTGCCTATCCTCCCTCTTTTCCTCTCCTTTCCTCCATCTCTCCCTACTACTCTTTCCTAACTCAGTATTGCCCCTCTCATCTTTTTCCTATTTTCCATCTCAATTTTTTGCCCTTTTTCGCACATTTTACACAATTAAATGTTCATTCAACAGCTAATAAGTCCATATTAAATTAGTTGCAGACAGTTTTGAATGAGTGTACCAAAAGATAATTTTATAGCCAGTTATAAGTTATGTAAACAGTTTAACATAGTACCTGAGGTCGACATGAGATAAACCCTGCCAAAATTACACAAGCCACCGATGATAAATATTCCTAAAAGTCCCAAGCACACGACATCCAAATTCCTTTTTGTGCTCTCTAATGAATCCCCTGAATATATAATATCTATTACTTTCCCTAAACAGAAGGGTATGGTCATCGTAACAGTGCTTGAAACGATTAGAAGTGTCAGTGCACCTGAAAAAAAAACGAAAATTAAAAATTGGTTACAATTTATACACTGTGTGGTTAATGCATAATATTTATTTACGTCGATCAACTGATCATTGAAATTAGATACCTATTAATGTCCATTTTTCGTCTTTAGCTAGAGCTAGAAGTCTACGCAGCTCTTTTTTATTTTCTGCCATCTTTACTGGTTTCACGGCTTTCTCGACTATCATTTTTGAATCTCCCTTGGAAAGATTACTTGATCTTCTTGTTGCATTCGAAAACACATTACGATACGTTTGGAAGGCCTGGGTACGACTTCTAGTCTTTGGGACGAAATTATTAAAATCATTCCGGATACAATTACGAGCAAATGATATTGAGATGAGACTCCTTCGTTGACAAGATACACATTGCAAAGCCGATTTAAAAAGAACTGATGAGTTTTGATAGCTTGATGTGTTCCGGAAGGATATTTTCCATAGTGAAGCACAGAACCCTGGAAACGACATACTGGAAGATTTTCAATTTTACATCGATACAAGGTTCAAAGATTTATCCAGATTTCAATCATATATATCAAGCAGTGGTTCACAGCAATCAAGAACACGCCAATATTGATAGGATGTAAGCGTACGGTTGACGAGTTCACTTGTCACTTTCCGATTCAAAGATATGCAAAATATAAAACTAAAATTTAAAAAAGCCAAAAATTAAATTTAAAATATTTCTGGTATGCCACGACAGTTTAGAGTTTAGAGAAAAAAAATTGAACAGTTACTGAATCATCAATGATGTTCAATATTGTTCAATATTAAATTCTAGAATTTAATTATGCATTAGATACACTTACATTTTCCTGCTTTCAGACAACGATGAAAAATCAAGTATTTATATTTTTTTTCGTTATTTAAATGGCTGTCCTTGAGATGTTGGAGTTGGAATACTAAAAGCAAACATGAATAATGTTTTCAGTGTTTTACGATGTTTTTTTCAATCCCCTAATGTTTCGCTTTTGCGTGCCATGAATTCTGAAACTATTTGCAATATTATTTGGGAAAATTAAGCAGTTTCCACATGCTGTCAATAATACAATAACAATGTGGAATCAAATCAGAGAAGATAAAAATAAATTGCTGGTTTGTTTTGTACTGTTCCCGGTGTTCAATTTCGCGGCACAAAATGTTAAAATAGTCATTGGTGACAATCACTGCTACGAGATGCCATAGTCATTCCATTGCCTAAATTAACGCACAAAACGGTGCTCTTTTGATACACCCACGCAATAATGCAGTAAAAGTGTGCAATCTGTGTAATGAACTTTCACTACTCCCTTTTGTCAAAGTTGAGCAAAGAGAAAGCGAAGTGAAAGTTGAGTGTACTTGAAAAAACGAAAAAAAGTCGTGAAATGTAAATTAACTGAAAGTCGTATATATGTCAAATATGTAATATAAAATTAAATGTACATTGCGCATTGCCGTCCCATCGCGCATCGAATAACTCTTATACATTTAAAACCAAGGAAGATAGATACATGATTATAATATGGTGATTTATAGTAAGGCAACAGAACCACATTGTTATGCAGCAATCCAATTACAACTTACATCATGCATCGGGTACTAGGATAATTCAGAGACATGGAATTCTAGATCAGGTAATATAATTAGTTTCCATTTCTCTGGGATAATTTGGTACATTAATGCATTGATGGTGTCATCAAAGCCAGAAACTCTTATTTTTCAACTATGTTTAATGACGCACCTTCACATTATGATACAATTACGATAAACTGCGGCTTCGAATTTGCCATGAAATACTAGATAACAACAAGTTTTAAATAGTTAATTGTATGGGCTTATGTGAATGCAAATAAAGTTGTTATTTATAAATAACTGCAATAAGTTGCATAATCAACTACATATACAAATACAGAATAATTAAACTTTATGTATTTATTAACAACAAAAAGATATTGGATATACAGAAAAATAACGAGTATGTATACATTTTACTAAAAGTATCTAAATCATTAACACAATGAGCAAACCGAGTTAACATAAATGTATTTATGTATTGATCTGTTTAAAACAGAATTTTGAGATTTTACAAGTCAACTAATAAATATACTCAACTCTCTTAAATTCTTACATAAGCCACTTAATGCTTGAGGTATTGATTGATATTGCTTTATTGACAAATTGATTAACTGTCGTAACATGTTTTCTTCCATCATTGTCATGCTAAACTATGTTATTATCACTACTAAACAAGTCGTTGAACAATACAACCAATGTGACAATGTCTATCGAATAGAGAATAGCAACTTTAGGACAGAATGTGTGTGGCTGAGTGAATAATATGACGTTTTCATAGATTATTTACAATTTCTTTTTACTTTTTTACATTGCTATATAATTACAATTTGTGGTCTTCTGCACTTAAGAAAATAAATTACCCCTAAACGGTATTTGGTCATGGTTATTGCTACATATTATATTATTAAACTATATAAGGAATGTGAAAAAATTAACAAATCTTTATTTTACAAAACCGAATTAACTTCATCTGAATGGACCAGCTACCTAAAAATGATTCCAAATGTTACGGCTAGTAGATCTATTCCTGGAAGATCGCAAGACGGGGCCCACTGTATTAGATGCAGTGAGACTAATGAAACCCTTCCCATATATATACGGCCTTTATTTGCCACTGCCCATTACATTTAAGGGTTGCCATAAATGACACAGTAATAAGTGTAAAT
>JAAAYG020023046.1:0-17921 GCA_009936455.2 Tomocerus minor | reverse complement strand
TAATCTAGGTACAGTAGTTGCGAATGAAATGAATTGTAATAATATTATTTCCCGGAAAGTTGTAAAATGATGGTGAAAATGAAGGAAAATGAAAAAGAGGGAGAGCGGAAAGGATAATAGGAAGAGTAATGGTCTAGTAACCACAATGACACGAGCAGTGATGTAACCTAATAGAAAAAGTAGAGATTTTGGTTGAAAGTGGTGAATTCGGCATTGGATGGTTAGAAAGTCACATCCTCGTAGATACTATTGACATTAATCCCAGAAAGTCTGAAAGATGAAGGGAGAGGATTCTCGGGAGTGCAAAAAAAGGATCAAGTGTCCAATTTCCGTTTCCTTTTGTTTGGCAAAATGGGTCAATAGTAGCACATAGTAAATATGACAAGGAACACTCTCCGACCTCGCACAATGTATAGACGCCCTAAGTTGACAGTGGCAAACTTAAAAGAGAGAGAGAGAGAGAAACATTTGGACAGTTTACGTTATATGGACTTTTGTTGCGAGAGAGAGAGGAATGAAAAGAGACATATTATTATTATTATTTGAGAGTGAAGGCAGATAGAGTAAAGGAAAGTGGAGGAGGAATAAAGACTAATGCTAAGTATCTGTTCGCTCTGTCTGTGCCGTTCCCTTTTATTTCCTCGGCTTCTGCATCCTTTTTGTTCTTTGCCTTTTGTTGTCTCTGTTGGTTTTAGTGAGGCATGAAAAGAAGAGAGAGAGAGAGAGAGAGAGTAGGAAAATAGAAATATTAGAGAGATACATTGACAATGCACACAAGGCAAGGACATGACGGCGCTGGAGAACAGAGATTCAGTCAGATATTAACCAAAAGGCAAAGGAGCGAGGACAGAGGACGGCAACTTGCTTTCTTGCAACTTGCAATACAAATAATATCTGTATCAACGTGGGAGGAGATCCTATTGATTTACTTCCCTCTCATTCCTTGCATCACATTATTACATAATAGCTACCTATAAGAGAGGGAGAGAGAGAGAGAGCTCTGCCTTTTCTCCTAATGCCATTCCAACAAAACTCGACGACACACTCCGCACTTATACAATAATATCAGGAAGCAAAGGAAACTCTCGCAGACTATGACAAAATCAACCGCAGCAGTAAGGAACGAAAGCATTTACAGCTACTACTACTCTTGACTCTCTATTGCATCTGCAAATAGCGAAACGTTTATAAATGTCTTTATATTAGATGCACTTTCCTACATGTCTTTATAGCAAGTACGTTATTTCCCCCAGAGAACACTATCTGCATTACCATTCCACAATAGCTACACATAAATACATTAGAGAAAACCAAAACGCAGCTTTTCACCAACCCACTGCACTACTCGTCCACATTTTCGATGGAAGACGAAAGGAAAACCATTAAATAGCAACTACAGACATACATATACAGATATATACACTCAATTCTGCTTTATATATTAGTCTATCTGTAAAAACAATCTTTTCACGACTACCTTTTAGCGTTATTTCTATGCGCCATAGCATCATGGCATAATAATCAACACACACAACTCTCTCTCTCTCTCTCTCTCTGATTAGATTTATTTTCAAACAGACGACTTTTTTACTTGTCCTGATACTAATGTAGTGTTTTTCTAATATACGGGCGAGAGATAGAAGGAAAACAAGGCTTGTGCATTTACTCACGTTTAGAATACTACAAATGCACTTGTATAACAACGGGAAAATGGAGTCACAGAGAGAAAGGATTTAATTTACGCCGGTGACATTGCACAATTCACTTCTCTGTTGTATATGGCTACAAAGTCCAAATGTTAGGTACTTTGGGAATAATAGAGAGAAAGTCAGGGAAGCGAAAGTAATGTGCATACAGAGAAAAATGGAGAGGAGAAAAGAAAGGGCAGATCCTATCATAAAGATAAGCGTGGGAGATAAGTAATAGTAAAATGAAGCGGAGAGTAGTGGAGTGAGAGAACGGGCGGAGGAAGGGAAACCACATTGAGTGACCCATTCATTTCCGACTTCAGCACTCGGACACCTCGCTACACTATAACTCCATACACCACCACTCAACTCTCTTTTCTTTTAGAAACCAGAGAAGTCAATAAGGCAATCCTCGACATTTCACTTTCCACGGCCCGATGAGAGGCTTTAAGAATCTTTCGGAATCGCACGTGTGCCTCTTCGTCTCCAGATATTCACTTAGTACGACCCGCTACTTACTCACTTAGGAGAGTTTGGGATTACTGGGCTTCTTTTGATATGCTATCGTTTGGAAAAAGCTCCATGACCTTATTACTGATATCTGTCCTCGCCGACCTCACTCGTCCTCTCGCAATCCTTCTCACAAATAATATATGTTACAGAAGGTTTCGTCAAGTACTTATATCCTATGTCCTTGTCCACTCTGTCAAATACATTTCCACTCGAGGAAAACTATTCCTCCGGGTTTATCACGAAATAATTGTATAGTGTGATTCTATATATAACGAAAACCAAGTAGATGTTGCGTGTTTGAGTGGTGGGTAGTAGGCTACCCGTATGCACTCGAAATTATCTAGTTCAGGCCTTGATAGAACATATCTGTACTATCTGAATCATTTTCTTCTCAATAAAATGATGACGATTTCATGCAATAAATGTTCTTGTTTTCCAAGGAAAATTTGGATTGATTACCTTACCCTAATTACCCTAATAATACTACCCTAATTAATTGTGTATTAATGTTCAGAAATTAACTTGCAATTTTAGCTTACGGTTGATAGGAAAATTGAAATGTCTTGAAAAATAATTTGACCTTCAACAGGAATGCTATTTTCGTGTGATATACTTTATCTAGGTTAATGTTTCTATTTAATTTAGATTGATGTTCTATTGGGGTCATTCCCTTAGCCAAGCTAGAAAAAGTAGAGGCATCCGTTGTGCACGAATCTCCTGTAACATAGCGAAATCTCCGGGTATGCAATATATTTTATATTGTAGCAAGCACTTAGATGTTCCTAGAGAGTTCTCCACTTCCTCAGTCCACGTTTTATTTAATACGAAGCTAAAGAGTGAATAGATAAAGTAAGTAAGTCAGGCTTGTACACTGTGGTGGCTAAACCCAAAACGACGTAGTTTCCTTTGCTATTGAATCCTTGTGGATTCCATTCCGTTTGGTTTGCTTCCTTTTCTTTGGCTCTAGCACAGATACACTTATTGATAGCTTTCCAAATCCGAATGACGCCAAAGGAAGGCGAGGAAAGCTGGTCGGGGAACCATGTCCTGTCCTATCTCAGCTGACTTGGCTTGCCTTGGATTCCTTTGGCATCTGACTTGGTTCTTGGCCTTAGGAACTTTTAAACTTTCTCTCGACGCCTTTCCATTCTCTCTTTTCATTGTAGCTATACCTAGAAGGATCTTCTTCTCTTTCTTTAGAAAACAGTTCTACTTGAGACGTCTTGCATCTCTGCACTAATTTTATGGACTTTGTTACATGAATGTCTCTCTGTACTTTCAACTCCTGCCATCAAATGCAACGAGCTTGAACTTTGAACTAAAAAGGGAAGAATAAACATAACCGTTTTTTTGAATTAGGCGATGCATTGCTTATTATCTCCTTAGACACATAAGCAAAGAACAGAGCAGACGATTCAACGACCTGAACTTGGAGAAAGTTAGTGACGTCTAAAATAACAAAGTGCATATTGTAGCCATTGTTCCTTAGTTGAAAGACTCTCCTTTCTATTACAATTACGATGTGAGCTATATGCCTTGTTAACCACGTCCAACATTTGAATGCATAATACTCATACTTACAAAGTTCAAACACAACTATCTTCTTAGCATAATGCAAATATTATTCTTGCCCATTCAATTTACTCACTCATATTACTTGAATTCTCATCAGAATACAAACTACAATCATTTTCTTCTCCTCCACTTATTCTGATTTTCCTTTTGAAATTACATGAAAAACAAATTACAAACTTTTCTGTCCATTACAATTGTAAATGTATATCCCTGCGCAATTCTCAGACTTTTTCATCTTTTCAAATCTTAATAGTACAAAAGAAATTACATTTGACCAGTTGACAACGAATTTTTTCGCCTTAAATTAACAAAAAGAATACAAAAGATTCAAAATCAATTTTAAGTTTTAAGTTTGGAAGGGCATCAATTGATCAAAGCAACCTATTTTCCATCGACTGAATCTTTTGTTATTATTAACGGTTAATTACTGTAGAACGCTAAAAGAAAACAAATCAACTTGCTGTTTGTAAAATTGAATGCAAAAACATGAGAATAAAATCGTTGAAAAGCTGTTTGCACCCTAATTACAGTTTGACAATGCGATTAAACTGACAATAGGACATTACATACAACTCCAATGTTAATTTCAGCCAGTGAGAGACCAGTGAGAAAATGTGCAGAACAATTGAGAAACTTCCGTTTGATTATACAGCCTGAACATTTCCTTTAATCAATATTTGAGTATGAGTATAGAGTCACCATTCTGTGTATGCCAATGAGTTTTTAAGTCAGGTAGAGCAAGTTAAAACATGAATTGAAGTGTTTTCATAGCAGAAGTTAATTAGCACCAATTTCCTCTGAATGTCTGTTAGTCTGACATACGAGGGCCGTTGTTTTCTGGTTTGGTGGGCTGTTGATAATGGAAATGGACTATGGTAGCGTAAAAATTCTCAATTACTCTCCTTTGTCATTAGGAGAGGAGAACGCGTAGAGAGGGAGTGAAATGAAATGGCGATTGATAAAATGACAATATGAGACAGAGCAACGGATGAACGGACTGTCGAACATCATTTTATCCTTGATTTCAAATATAATTGGAAGTAAAAGATGAAAATCAGAGATTGCATATTTCCTAGCACAAATAGCTGACACTACTAACCATTAAAACTGGGAGGGATAGAGACCAGGAGGAGGGAGATTGTAATTTCGACTGTGAACTGAAATTAATTAAATACAAAGGAAACATTTAGAATTACAATTGAGTAGACAGAGGAGTCAAGTTGTGAATTACATTAAATCTAAACATATCAACATGGCCCATAGGCATATAAGTCAATGGACTACTTTATACTTACACTATGTGGCTATTATGCCAGTGGGAATTGATGTGTCACCCACAACTCAATATTGCAAATGGGCTTTTAATGTTCTGTTGCTTTCATGAATCTATTACAGATTTCCTATCTTAATTATATCCAGGTTAGTTCATTGCAGACTCCAGTCGGCACTCGCACTCAGCTCTCTTTAAAACAAAGTTCGTTCATTCTGTTGATTATGTAGTAGGATTCAACAACATCCAAACATGAAAACACACACCTACTGTTATATAAGCATATCTCTATTATAATGATGTCCATATAATTATCGTCGATAGCTGAATTCTGTGTTGTGCAATGTTTGCTTACGTAATTATTGACTACCTGTGTTTTAGTTGTGTGCTACTGGTGATTGGAGAAACGCTTATCGTCCAATGCATTAACTTGGCTAATGTATTTTAATGGCTCGGCGCTGCAAAGATGACAAATGCCTTTCTTCTGCTTCACTAACTACAAAGTAGCAAGCTCCCTGGGCATTATTATTCTTTCGTGTTTGGATTTTACGTAGGAATTCACTAAATAATTATTTTGCTATAGATATACCTTTAGAGAGAGAGAGAGAGAGTCAAAATTGTAGAACATTAGAGATAGTAGTGTGGTGTGGCTATAGTAAATAGAGAAGCATTAGTATTAACCGAGCGTTGTGCTTTGCGTGTTTTCTTATCAGAGGACAGAATTTAAGAGTGTGTGGGGGAGTAGTAAATTCACGCAGCACATTTATACTTTGTTTGTATACTGGGGATAGTGTCTGTAGTCATGAAGTCTCGTTGTTGGCTTCTCTTTTCGTTTGGTAAAGTTGGAAGTTGGAGGAACGTGTGTTGCTAATGCGGTGTGGGATGCCCGTCTTGTCAAATTGTGCCCTATGTCCTAGCTATGTAATAACATTCTGAACAAAAGGAAGTATACAGGCATTGTGTAAATGAATCTAATATAGTTAAAGATGTTTCTTCAGGAAATATATGATGAATATATATATAAAAATGGTTCTACTATGTGTGGTGTAACAGAATTATAGAGTAGCAGAGTTTGCTATAATAGTAAATTACAGTGTGTGTGTCTGTGTGCTCATAATAAAGCAGTAAATAAAAGGAGCCACGAGCCAAAGCGTTTTGTTTGTAAAGGGCAAGATATTATGAGGTGCTCGACGTGGATATTGTTGTAGGAGATGAAATGAACATAAAAGTAGAGATGAATTGCGTATAGATATAGTGAGGTTAAGAGAGAGAGTCAAATTACCGGCTTGCGTGAGAGGGATGCCCCACTCGATGACTTTGGTGGAGCCATCGGGTAGGTTGATGGATGTGTGAAGACCCTTGGCCATAAGGTATCCCTGTCCCCAGTACTCGTAGTGGTTCGTCTCGTATGACAAAATGCTCTCCACCGTCCCTTTCCCTTCCTTTTCATTAGAGGTTTTCAAGTCATTGGATTCCTCGGAGTCTTTGGGTGTGAGGAGCCAATCGGAGTCCGTGTCTGACGACTCATATTTCAGTTTGCCGTACGCGAGAACAATTTCCTCCTCGATGAATCCTTTATTTCTCTTCAGCTGCACATCACTCAACTCGTAACGAAAGGGTTCAATCTCTGTCAACACCAGACATGTGCTCGCTGGCTCTGGACCACTAGGGAAGATTCCAGAGCCAAGATTCAGCGTCGGATCCAAATAGCCGATCATCGTTTTGTTAAGATCCGCTGCGACAAATTTTTGTGGCTTCACAGAAATTGCAACGGAGCCGGTCGGAGGGGGATTCGGTCGAGACCAAGGAGACCAAGTCAAACGAGCGGCGTTCGCCGAGATTGTTTGGTACTTCTCTGAACCCTCGGCCCCTTCTTGGGTACTGATGTTGCACACATCCAGACTGCTCGAGATTAGACCCACTCCGCGTAAGCCTTTAAACAAACAAAATTACGTCTTTCCCACAGAACAACCAAACAGCCATTCTCAAAGGATCTAAATTAATCCGCTCTACCTTGGCTAGGGCACACACTTATCTTAGACTATCTTATTTTCTTTTACTCAGCAATCCCACAATCTCCATTCTCAAAATTCTTCTTTATGCCAGTTGTTGACACAGCTATTCCCATTTATATTAACACCAAATCCAGATGCAATTTTTGAGGAACATCATTCGTTAATCATTTTTTAATATACAACAAAAAAGTTAGAGGCAAATTACATTGTTATATAATGTCCTCTATTAATTGTCATCTTTGTTTATATATACTGAATAGAAACTTGCAATATTTTGATACAGACAAATTAGAAACAAACTACCTACACATAAAAAGTATTTATATTTTTTTCAGATCTAATTTAAAAAATATTCGCAGAGGTAAACAAAACAAAACAATTCTTTTTTAGAAAATACTGTATGATGAAATTGTGGACGTACTGTTATGTTGGCACAATTGATAAATGTAATTCAGTAATTCTGAGTTTCAAGATACTCCGATTTTCGTAGAAATGAAATTTTTATGTACTATGAATGAAATAAGGGCCATAGCTCTCGAAATACACTTGGGTGGAAGATGGGACCACAAAATAGGAAACATGATGCCATTTCCCCATTTTATCTATGATTGATTACGATCATCGCTTCACCATCAAACTTATAAAATTACCCTCATAACTCAGTGACGCTATTACGCACAACAACAAACCCGTATACACATTGTCAGTTCTTTAGCACCCCTTCTCTCCATAAAAATGAATAAAAACAGCACTTTCCCTTACTGACTACTTCATCTATAGAAGTAGAAAGCAAGTCATTTTCTGCGACCAAACTTGAAGAATGGGAAAAGTTTTAATATACAGTCCCATTATACACAAGTACAACCATCAACAAAAAACTTTCTTTTGTTTTTCTTCTTCTGGTGAAATGAAAGAAAGGGGAAAGTTATGCAATTGCACCAACAACCACTCCTTTCTGTATAACCATTAGTCAATGCACAAATTATTTTGATAATAATTTAGCAGCTATACATCTAGGTACAATATGAACTCTTCATTTGAAAATGGGTACTGACAAGTATACGGATCCGTAGTTGTCGTGTAGAAAATGTGTTTTATTTGATACAATTTTATTTGATCGATTTGATGATCTACTTATATTCAATAATACTCAAATTAGCGAAATCCTTTATTTAAAATATCGGAGTGGATATTGACAAAAGATTTTTTCCTAAACTTTTTTCAGATAATAAATTAGTAATCTAAGATGTAGTTGAAAAGTGTGTTGAAATGTGTTACCTGTGTGCCAGACTCTGCAGACAGCTTTTGCTTCGGTGGTGGGATGTCCATCTTGAAGTAATTTGAGTGAATCTTTGGTTTGCCCCTTGACCCACCTGAGAGTACTGGAAGTGACTAATTGGCCATAAGAGCTCATAAAAGCACCGGATCGAATATACACAGGGTCGTTAGCCGCGACGGAGGTGAGTAGGAAGATGGTGAGAGTTAGGGATAATGTCCAGCAGCTCCGACTGAGGAAAGTTGTGGGTTTTGACGTGGAGTTGGTGGGAGAGGTATCGGTGCCCAAGGTGTTCCTAACTCGTAGTCGGCTCATTTTCACAGCATTAAGATTACTATCTGTCTCCATATCTTTATCCCTCCTCCTCAAGTCCATTACAGAAAATGTCTCTGGCCAAGAAATCTCTTTTCTTCCTCAAACTTTCAACTCCCTTAGACTTTATTGTAGTAAATCGTAAGAGGAGACTGTTCTATGGAGAAGAAGAAGATCTAATATTATTATCCTCGTGTGTAGCAAGTTGCTCTTTTGCTCTTCGCTGACGCTGATTTCCTTCCTTCTGAATTTTAGACTGAGACAGAAGAAGAGAGTGAAACTCGGCTGGTTCTCTGTCTCATAAATCTAGTGTTAGTGCACTATTACCACTGTGCACTCCTCTCCGACGATTTTACTTTATTTAACAAACTCCGCACTGTTCACTTGAAACACTTATACAGTTGGGCTGTCAGCTCGGAATTCTTCGCTAAGAAATTTCCCGACGGATTATCTGTCTCTACTATTTCTTATGTATGTATACAAGAGTGTCGAGTATCTTTTGTAGCACTTGTAAGTTCAATTGTTGAATGTTAAGTACACTCCTCTAGTTCTGCAAGAAAAAAGAAGAATGAAGGCTACTGTTCTAAGTTGACTTCACTTGAATCCTCTTCAAAAAATCATGGACCACCTAGAACGAGAAAATAATAACAAAGTTTTATTTAATAGTTCCTCTCTCTCTCTCTCTATTATTATCGTGTCAATTCTCTCCCTATTTCTTATTTCTAAGTTATTCAACTCAAGTTAATATGTAAGTGTGGATTTATGTTTTATAGCAGAGAGATTACCATATTAAATTCCACTGACACTTGTGCTACTAATACTCACTCGTTAATGTCAAGCAGAGAAATGATATTCATATGAGAGCATCGCCAGAAACACTGAAACTTTCTTTAATTCAAAGCGCACACAATGAATACTCTTACAGATAATAAAGATAATTATAGCTTGTTGGAAACTTTAGAGTTTGACATAATAATGTATCCCCCACATACTTACTATATAATAATTGCATGTAGTATAAAAGTTCCGACTACTTATACAGCTATATAGATACACTACGCAAGGAAACAATGCAAAACTAATTAATTATTTATTAGCCTTATCGTCCTTCACAATCACTTAAAACTTCCACATAACTCCAACAAACTAACCTACAAGTAATTGCAAACTTGTAAAGTTGAAGATGAGTTATAAGACTATCTATCTCTCTACATAATATTATTAGAGATATTACACAGATAATATTATAAACTCTAGTCTCGGCTTACGAAAGCAAAACTTGAAATTAGTGAGCCAAATGAAAGCACTTGGTAATTCACAACTTATTACTATTAATGTATTCTTTGACAACTCCACTCTCCCAACCATAATATGTGTGCAACTATGTGTTATCTGTTTTGAGACTCGTCAATAATGCTACACTCATTCTATAGTTTAAATCAACTTGCACAGCCGACCGATAATAGTCCAAAGTTCGCACCACTAAACCCAACAGGATTATGCCTACAGCCTACTTAATACAGAATAGAGACACAGTCAGAGTGATAGTAACACATTTATATTGTTACACACTCTAAACTTGTATATATTATTACTCTATTCATAAATAAACAGAAGATTCTATGGGAGAATTCCCATACTCTTAATGATATGCGCCTTTGCTTTGATAATTTGTTTTGATGATGTGATGAGATGAAGATGTAAATGGATTTATTCCATTTCCACAAGTGTATACGCATTAAACTATTCCATTTCAACAAATCCCTCTATCCCACACTAAAACTTTTACATTATTTCCATTTCCCATGACCATTGCTAATTACACACATATATAGTATATAGCAAAAACTTTGTTTCTCTTTTACATAATCTAATTACAAGAGGAGAAATAGATAATAGCAAGAGTTGACATTAGAGTTTCTATATATACGTATCATGAAGTTTAGTCAAAAATTGCATTTGAAATCCGGGGCTTGTGTTGTTATTTTCTGCTAGAGACACAAATACAAATCTGCTCATAAAGGAAAGTAAGCCACATTATTAATGATGCAGTTGTTTGTTATTCTAGTGAGTTCTACTACATGTCTTTATAGTAATTTCCTATAGATACTATTAAAACATGTAAGTTAAGTATGTATGAAATGAAAGTGAGTGTCGCTCGGTGCCGGCTGTTGTTGTGTATCCTCCTTCGCCTAATGTTTTCTATTGCGTATTCCTAATGTGTAAAACTCTGTCCGAGTTTGTCTGTAGTGAGTGTCCAATCCCATCCATAGAAATGCAAGTGAATTCAAGCTGTGAGTTCCAAATGTGAAATGAAGTAAATTGCCGTTGAGGGACAAACTAATAATGAAGACAGATCACTTGTGTTATTATTTTCTCTGTAGCTCCGCTACTAATACATATAATATGTAAGTATATTCGACGTGTATATATAAAAGTAATGTTTTCATGTGTGTTTGTTGGTCTGCGGTGTAATTGTATTCAGTAAAACTGTGTCCCTTGCTGTCCTCAGCAGCATTCCTCTACAAATTCACATATAAAATCCACAGTGACATAATTGTGCCAAACTAGAGGGAAACTAATAGTTGCAATAAGCCAGGCCTCCTGATTTACTCCACTTACATTTCCTTCGGTTTCTGTTTTACTGATTTGTGTTCTTGGTTTCCCAAACTGTTTGCACAGTCTTTTCTCCAATGTAAATACAACTCCACTCACGCACACGGCATTAGCAATACTCCAAATAAGAATCTACTGTCAGTACATACTTATAGATTCCCGAAGATTTATAATGCATATATATATACTCTCGAAGATTTATAATATATATATATTCCCGAAGATATATATATATATATATATTAGATTACATGCTATGTATTTTATTTATGTCAGCTCAATAAACACGTTCCGCTTGTTCATTTCTATTTTCTGTAGGTAGAGACAATGCGAAGTTGTTTATTTATTTACTTTCCAGACTCCCCTTGGTTTGTATTGCTTTTCAGAGCTAATGGAGTGCAAATGGAGTGGATGTCTTTGCTGTGTGTGTATTTTACTAATACCCCATTTCATGCTGACTTAAAAACTGTTGTTTCCCAACCATCCTACGCATTATGTCTCTATTTACTCTTAGGATTACTAAACAAGTGTACTTGTAAATTATAACGTGTCCTCAGTGGCCTAATAGCAATATCTAAATCAAGAGAACAGGCACACTGCATTTTATTTTCTAATGCTTATTGAGTGCATTAATGGAGATTCTCGATAGAAAATCCTTGTAGGCACTTGAGATACAACATCATCCCCTCAGTCTTCATTTCAATGTGGTTTTAAGCACAATTGAAAAACAAAGGAAAACACTTGATCAGTACTAACGACTTAGATTAATGCTGAGATGATCAAGCAATTTTGTACAGTCACGTTTTTTAAACTTTGTACTACGCTTTTATTTCAACTGCTCTTGAGATTGATTGTAGTAATTATAGCTGGAATTTTAAAGAATCATCTATCTGCTTTAAAACCACGAGGGAATTTTTCGTATGTAGCTTGAAAATGTTTAGATGAGATCACATCTGATCAATTATTTAAGTCGAGGGTTCTTTAGATTGAATATAGAGTAGATGTATAAGATATTTGAATGGCCTAAGTGGATGGATGCATAGATTGGCGGAGTAATGGCTAATATTTAAGTTCCACTTGAGTTGTTGTACAGAGGGAGAGTGTGTGGGGATCGTATATGGCTGATTAGCCACGAGCTTAAAGAATCAGAGCTATTTAATTTAATAGGAGGCCAAGGCGTTATGGCATGCTCCCTTGTCTTTTGCTTTTCCATACATCTCGCCCCATTAAGTATGTTATTACATGGGAATGTGTGTAAAGATTAGGCAGATACTACCTACACAAATTATACAGTCACCCTAATGTGTTAACCATCTATACGAAGATAATAAGTGATAATATTATGTACAGCACATCCATTAAAATTTCCTTATCCCAAATCCCCTTGTCCTACAGCCATAAAGATCACAATTTCCCTTTTCTAGCCCCCAATTACAATAATGATAATTTAACAGAGGATTTAACTGACAGATGATCCAGTATCTTTCAAATTCTCCACTCTACTCATCCAAAGAAGTTAGAGGTCAGATTTGGGTCAAGTTGAATCTGCTACGAATGAATTGACGTAATATACGAACATACATAGTATATATAGGCTCTATATATATATATCTGCATATTTTACACCTACGTAAATAGGAAATGAAAGATATGTGTGTGGTTAAGCTATTCCAAGATATACTCTGATTGCATTCATCCAATAAACAATAATCATTTGATGGATTCAGCACGATTTCCTGTGGTTCTCAACTATTTCTAATAAATGCACTAAATAGTGTGGTTGAACAGACAGGGATAAGTAGTTGAAGTTTTTCTTCCGCGATTTCTTCAGACGTTTTCCTTCCAATTCATTCTGTTTGCCTTGGACAACTTGTACTTTTCTTCGGAAGACTTACATGACTTACATGTAGACACATAAAATACTCCGTGCTCTCACGAACCACAGATATGACTTACAGAGTCAGATGGAGGAGAAATGAGGTACCTCACATGGATGTTGCCGAAAATCAGTTATAGCTCTAGTTATGAAGAAAACACTTTAACAAATTGGATTTTTTGCTCGTTGCTTTTGCTTTGCTTGTCATATTAAGCTATTTGTTATTTGTAGTGGAAACTCTACATATGTACAGGCGGAGGAGAGAGCCTTTGGACAGGATTCAGCTAACAATATGTAACCTTACCAAGGAGTGCTTTATTATTATCCTCCAACCACGCTTCACTAGCCATAGCCATACATATCCAATACTCTTCTCTGACAAAGATAATAAGACACAAGATAGTGAAAAAGAAAATATTTTTCAGAAAATGTACATACATAAGTAAGTAGGGCAAAAAAAGTTAAGTGTCTACGTAGATCTGTACTAGTGACGATTTCCTCTCCCTTCCCTTTTCAACTAAATTAGTCTTTGCCTTTGAAGATGTTGTGGTGGTGAAAGAAAAATGTCCGTCCCTTTTCACTCAGACGAATACAAACATTTTATTTACGACTTTCAGACTTCCACAGCCGAGTGGACTTGACTTTCTTCGACTTAGATCTTCTAGTTCAAGTTTTTCGGCCAACACTAATGCATACAAAGCCAATAGAAGACTGTTAGATAAGAAAAGAGCCTAATTCTATATTTAGAAAGAATGTAAGTATAGGAAGTAATATATTACGTATATATATAGCTATGCCAGACTAAGTTCTAGACACCAATCAAAAAAGTAGCGCACTACAAAGCATGCCACGCAAAAGTATTAACTCTCTTTATTCTTCTTCTATTTCTCTATTTCTTAATATAACACAGGAAGAAATAAGAATGGACTTTTCTTTTATTTCCTCTAGACGGAAATGTAAGCTTATTGTTAGCCGCACTTGAGTTACAGTCGCCAATTGCTATGCTTCCTTGGTTTTCTAGCTAAACTAGACAGACAGGAGTCATTCAACTATTGCTGATTTATGAAGAAAATTTTCCATGCTGTAGCTCCAGGGTGTTACCAGTTTGCAATTTGTGGCTTAGATTACACATTCTCAAATTACTTTTTAATTGCAAGCTTTTCTAATTGAAAAAGTCGAAAGTATTTATTTCTCGATTGATTATAATTACCACTTACAGTTAATATAGATATAGTTGAAGATTATTGGTCTGTGTAAAAATAGTAGTCACTGAAATGGGTAGTACTATCACGTAGATAAAAAAGATTTTGCGCATCATTTTTCGCCGACAATAATAACATAGCAGAAAGAAGAGCAGCATAAAAGGTGACCTTGTAAATGCAATTCATGGCAAATATTATTGTGAAGATTTATTTAGTGCTTGCTAAAGTGTTTGTTATGTAGTGTGTAGGTTATTTCGTAATATTAATTCTATTTCGGTTGCTTGCTCATTGTCAGGAGGAGGAAAGCTGATGCGTTCTCCGACATTGAATCAGAAAATCCGTGAGTGACTCTCGTCAAAAAATGTAGATAAGAGATGAGGCTTAACTTTGGAGGAGACCTTTGAACTGAAGGTAAGTAGCTACGCACCTAAAGAACTAAAGTAAATATCCAGAACTAGTAAAAGTTAGTGCTTAACTATAATGCTCAGATAACTGAGTTACTTAATAAGCAAGAAAGCAAGTCTTCCCCTTCGTCTCTAAGTCTAATCCTCCGTTTAGTATTCATAAAGGAAGCACTAGGCATTTATCTCTGAAAGTGTTATCTGTCCATATCCACACACACATACACAGCCAACTTCTAGTCGTATAATAATTTACAGCACCACCTTATCACTTCATCATTGGATTCTTACATAGTACATGGATAATATTCTCTATGTGACTCACCTACAACTACAAGTAGAAATGAAAGAAGTCAGAATTAAGTTGGAAGTTGAAATTATCCTTTTCTTTTATCTCAACTCATTTGTATCTAATAATATACTGAAGAACTGCTCCCCAATCTCCGATTTCTACACATATCTATCTATATGAAGAACCTTCATTGATATATATTAACTAGAATAAATTGAAAATGTAAGGAAGAAAATGGAAATTAGTCTCTCTCCTGTACATTTCCAGTGTTAAATTTTGTCTAGTTAGGAAGGAAGGAAATTCTTTTCGTTCATCCCTAGCAAATGGAAAATGTTATGCATGCTTGTACACTTAAGTCGACATCTTACTACGTAATTTAACTATGCTTTTAAGCCTAGTTCACCGTAGCCTGGAAAAAAAGAGTGGTTATATGTCTGTATATAAGTAGTGACAGAAAGGCATCACGTCACCCTCACTCACTTCACTTAAATTCAATCTCGTACTTAGGGAAAAAGACAATGCAGTGTTTTGGAGTTGATTTTCTGGTGGAATCTTCTGTAGTACTGACAATGAGGGAGCAAGGCTCCCAAAGGACCATTTGAAAAAATGCTAATGTAGAACGGTGGCGTAAAATTAATGGTTATTCTAACTACAACCAACCGCGTTATAACTGACATGAACCACACCAAAAAGTTAAAATCCTGTTTAGCCAGCCGTGACTTTTTCTGATTTGCACTCTATATAGTTTTTTCTGAGCTGTGTCCGTGTCTTTTTCAGATGTAGACTTTAATCATTTGAGTCAACTGCCTCCTTTGATAGAGACTTTTAGGATGTGTTTTCTAAAAGCTACAACCTATAGACATTAAAAGAATGTGAAGTAAAATGAATGAGATCAAACAATTATTTTCTAGAAGAATGGTTTGGTTACTTTAGTTTTTTTTGCAATTATCTAAACCTACCTTTACGTTTGCACAGGTATATAGGGTGTGTTTTGTTATTATAACATGCAAGTAAGGCAATAGGAAGGTTCTTTATGTGTTTCTAGTAGTGTAAGTCGTGAGTGAGTTACTTACACGATATCAGAGTCCGTAGTAGTTGAGAACTATTAAATAGGAGCGTAATAAGTACCTTCTCTATAGACGATACATTTAATTTAATATAGTTAGCACGCTGCTGAGCCGAGATTCACTAAAGATATAGAATTACGTCCTAAGTAGAAGGTAGAAGTGAGTGAGAGATAAATCTTATTGTAAGGGAATTCTGGCTAAGAGATTATGTAATTCTATTAGGACTTTGCGGTTCCTTCATATGATAATCAAGGCATTGACTATTATGACACGGGAATTTCAAATTGAATTTGGCAAAGCATAAAAGTCTGAATGTAGAAGGACAGAGAGAGAGAGAGAGAGAGAGAAGAGCCAAATGATCGACAAAACTAATATCGTGTGTGATGAGTAGGTCGACTCTTTGGAATGGCATTATCTTCTAGTTGAGTGAGACTTGGTTATCTGTGCCCAGATTCATCTATATCATTATATTGTGGCTGTAATTCAAGCCAAGACAAACCAAGGAAAATCATAGTTGTTAAAACTCATGCAATGCACTAGATCTGTATAGATAGGGAAGGATAGTAATAGTAGTTGGCGGTGTATGATCCTGTGGTCGTGGCACTAAGTAGCGTTAGCGGACTTTAATCGTAGACTACGGAATTTGTCACGGACACGCAAAAGTACGTGTACAGGAGATGAGAATAAAGCTAAGCACATTCTGCCTCACTCACTAAACTCAAGTAAGTAAGCCAAATGGAAACGAACAATAAGAGAGAGACAGACAGAACAGGAGTTCTAGCACAGGACGTAAAATACAGTTTTCCTTACTTATATTCAATTCAATTCATATCAGAGACTATCATCCCACTTTGACTTGCTCTCTGCAACAGACACCGAAACCAGAACGTCACCACCACTACTAGGCTACCCCCTACCTCTCAGCCAGAAAAACTCAGGCTACCTACCACATTTTTGAGTAACTTAAGCATAATACATTTTTATAATTATAATATTTTTTATAATTTACATTTTAAAATAATTAGATTCCAAAATCCTTTAATGAATGTCATACATTAATTATTTTCTGATCAAAAACAACAAGATTTTACGCACTGAGTGATGGATGATACTGTTTTATTTAAGCCAATCCTGACAGTGTAGTAAGTAGCAAACATTTTCACCGTAGAATTGCATGATTGTTCCATTTTCAATTTAATAAAGTAAAATTAGGATCATTATCTTTGGGTTTGAAATTCAAATTGTGTTCCAGATAGCAGGAAATTAGGAGAACATTACTGGTACCCCCTTTTTGGTATCAGTGTAAGTACCCCCCAACTGTAAAGTTGAGTTTTTCGGTGTATACCAGCTGCAGATATTCACTTCACATTCAGTCCAACTCTTTTATTTAATTCTTCTCTCTATGGTTGTATGTTGAAGCCAAGAGCATTAGATTACATGACATTATTATCATCGTGGCCTGGCTATGAAATCCACGCAGTCAGAATCATATCACCTAATATGTGAGTAGGAAGCAATTATTCACAATGTACAATATCCCAGTAATCTATATGTAGAGAAAAATGTGGAGAATTCTGTGCTGATGCTCAATTCAGTGGTGAGGTAAGCCAAAGCTGGTGTCTAAACCACAGTTTGACTTGTAGGTACTTTATTTTGATGGTTCACAGAGCACAATGGAATATTCTAGATCCTTTCTTCTATCAAATCACTTCACACACAAAAACAAGTCGAACAGTGACAGACAGCTACGTAGAAATCTGTTCAGGGCATGTCCATCTGATGATGACTAGACGGATGACAGCTATTTATTCTCTCAAC
>JAAAYG020023035.1:0-17922 GCA_009936455.2 Tomocerus minor | reverse complement strand
AGTTGAGTTGGCTACTGACTCGAGGGGAAAAGTGAGTTGAGTTGAGTTGAGTTATTGACAAAAGTCCCAACTCTGACACCCAGTGATTTCATTCTTCCCATGACTAAACTGACGAATGTGATTTGAACTAAAGTGATCTTCTCTTCTTTTAAGCAGCTTTAGGACATGCTGGAGAGTGTTTTTTTTGCAGAAGGAGTAATTGTAGGCTGTTCCAGGTAATCCAACTTGTTTGCAATGATTTCGGGAATTTTTGACAATGCAAACAGATCCATTTGTTTGTTTATGTCTTTTTATTAATTTCAACAATGATAATTACATTTTCAACAAGGAAAATACTTCGTGCTACTAACCAGAAGGTAGGTCAACTGTTTTAGATCATTTTAGCCAGTTATACTCACTGAAAAAACAATTTATTTAATAATTTTTACAATTACATTGCTTTATGATAGCGGTAATGGAAAACACTAAAGCACCAATGTGGCTTTCAGTTTAAACTCATTGCGCGTTGCATGGTCCGCCAAGTTACGCTAACCTATCAGAGTTGTGGGAGCCCATAAGGCGCATTAAATCCAGATTGATTTTATCTTTATTACATTAAGTTTTAACTTCCCATTAAAATGAGATTATCGAAAAAGTATTTTGAAGATATGGACCCTATCCTGAGAAAGTTAAGGATGGATAGTTGACCTAAATTTAAACGAAGCTTATTTATTAAGTAGCGGAATCGCTACTTTATAAGGATGCGGAGTCTGGCTGTCTGTCTGTCTATCTGTCGTGGGCGCGATAACTCAAAATCGAAAAGGGATAATTTGTTCAAACTTTCTGAGGGTCTTTTAGAGGTCAAATGTAAGAATGAGACCGATAATGAGATAAATCGGAACACCAGTTTCGGAGTAGTGGGATGCCAACGGAGCCTACAAAATGCATGTAATCATCATCCGTGATTACATCATAGTCTTTAGGCTTCCATAATGCAGCACTGTTTATGTATTGCTGATATGCAGAGAGTGTGTCATTTAAACTTAGCATTTCCTAGAATGCTGCGCGGGTTTTAGTTGTTTTGGCTGTGGACCGTGCAGATCAAAAGTAAATGACAATGACAACCTTTTGTACAGTTTTGTCATTTCTCTCCAATAGGGGAATTTCCGCTACTTTATTATATTGTTACTACAGTTTATTAAGTAGCGGAATCGCTACTTTATAAGGATGCCGATTCTGGCTGTCTGTCTGTCTATCTGTCTATCTGTCGTTAGCATGATAACTCAAAAACGAAAAGTGATAATTCGTTCAAACTTTCTGAGGGTCTTTTAGAGGTCAAATGTAAGAATGAGACCGAAAATGAGATAAATCGGAACACCCGTTTTGGAGTAATGGGATGTCAACGGAGCCTACAAAATGCATGTAATCACATGCCGAGTCTGTCCGTCTGTATGTCCGTTTGTATGTCTGTCTGTCCGTCTGTCTGTATGTCTGTCCGTCTGTCTGTATGTCTGTCTGTCAGTATGCCACAATTAATACGTTGCTGCATTATAGCAATACAAACCTTTTGTACAGTTTTGTACTCTCTCCAATAGGGGAATTTCCGCTACTTTATTATATTGTTACTATAGTTTATTATACGCTTGAGTTGCCAAAAAATTGTTTGATGCTTCAAATTCGGAGTAGGAAAATTCATGGAGCTGAAATCTTCTTTGAAACACCCTACCTGAGCCTAAGAACCGCGTTTAATCCTACCAAGGTCGGAATGTCGAGAAAAAGAGAATATTTTTGGAAAAATGCTCAAATTTTCGACGTCTCTCTTCCATGGGGAAATAGGGGCTTCGTGGTGGGCTAGTATTAATTACCAAAATAGTATACCCATACATAATACATTATCCCACGACCCACGTAGTGCAAAAATCATATTGTCATTTATTCCGTCCAAAAATCTGTTAATATACTCTAATAATTATGGCATCGCGAAAATTTTGGCTATTTTACGAAAAGAACATTTTTCTTACATTTTATAGGGAGGGCTTCAGTACCTCAATCCTCTTCTCAATACGTCCTTGAAAAGAAGAAGGGCATTCTGGGCATGTCCCATGACTATGACTTCCCATCATCTTATAATGTAGAAATCGAGAATGACTAATTGTACTATTACTATTACCATTTCACAGGATCTCGTGGGATCGGTATGTCGCCGCTGCGCTACTACCGCTATGCTACCCATAGAATAACTAAACGCTGCGCGATTGATGCTACCGCTGGATTTGAATGTAAGGAGGCAGGGCATGTTGGTGTGTTGGCCCTATCTTCTCACATTCATCTTCAGGCAAATCCTGCTAGATTTACTGTGAGGGTCTTGCCCTCATTGATATCCTGGGAAAATTGACGCACTCGTAACTCATAATCAAATATTTCATTATGAGTCATTCACTTTATTTTATTTCATTTAATTCATATTAATTATTCCAACGTAATAATAAAATATTTCATTAGCATTAGCACATTATATTGATCATTTTCTTAGGTATTAATTATTTCAACATTAAAGGCGTTAGATACTACTAATAATTGTTAAAACATCGCGTCTGTATTATTGATTATTTATTAGAGATTAAATATCTTATGGGAATGCACTGGAAATCTGTCTGTCTGTGTGTGTCTGGGTTCAAGGGAACTTTTCTCAAAAACGGTAACACCTAGCGAAAAATGGTTTTCACTGACGTATTGGCAAAGGCCCATGACAGAATAAAAATAAATACGAAGTCAATAGGGTCAATAGGTCAAAGGTCAAATCAATGTTTTCGAAGGTGCGATATCATCTCTTGTTAGATTGTTTACAACAGTTTATTTTAACATTTCTTGTGTTATTATCATTTGGATTGATGTTCAATGATATTTAATATTTGACGTAGGAAATTACTAACAAAGGTCTGGACTCTTTCTCGGACAAGATATCTAAGTTTTCTTCAGTTGATGACGATGGAGTGGCCGCCGAAATTAAGATGAGTAATAATGGCGTTGAAGAAGAGTCGGATGAGCCACCAAAGGAAGAAACCCTTCTTGTCGTTCTTGAAAACGAAGCACAAGATGAAGATGTAGCAGAGGAGAATGGATTTGATGACGACGATTAAATAAAATTGTTAATATGTAACTGAATATTTAAGTGAATTTAATAAAATTTAATTGAATAAAAAATGATTTGCAATATGTTACGATTTTATTTCGAGAGCATTTTATTTATCACACCCATGCATTTTTTTAATGCATCTCCCAACTTCCAAAAAATTTTCCTTTACAGAATTGTTTTTAAAAATGTTGGAAACCTGTGCCCTCGAAAATAAATAAATAACCAGTGCTAATTTTAATACAGGCTGGATGTAGACAAGGAGGACAATAAATTAGCTTTTCAGAAAAGGAGAGCGTTACTTTTGTGGAGGGACATTGCCTCTTTCTAAAAAGACCTGTACGTCCAAAAAATATTCGACCAAAATATAATTAAGAGTTAATGTCATAGGAAGGAGGATAGTCCTCTGGGAAGGACTATCCTCCTTAGGTTTGTCGTACTGAGGGTCCATATCTTCAAAAACCTTTTTCGGTCTCATTTTAAATGGAAGGTTATAACTTAATGTAATAACGATAAAATCAACTTGGATTTAGGGGGATTGACACGATTTCCATCCCTGATTCAAGGAGAACGGCCTAACGTATAGCAATGAAGTAAACATTTTCGAAATCGGCTCATATTTTCCGAGGGCACAGGGTTCCATCATTTTCAAAAATAAAATTCTGTATAGGAAAAATTTAGGTTTTTTTGGAGTGTGTGGGCGGAATGTATACAAAACATGTATTTAATAAATTATAATTATAATAGTCATCAATATGTCTATGTACTTTCTTCAATGACTATATACAGCTAAATATTGGTCCATTGCTATTTTTAACCGTGTAGGTATGAAGAGGTTGCAAAACTGCAAGCTGAATTGGTGAAGTCAGTCAGTAGTGCAGTAGTAGTCGTGAAGTGTGGAGCCAATTGCGGCGACAAAGTATTACGTAATATGACATCAGCTTCGACAATTTGCTTCCAGTGGATGCTATTTCAAGGAAGACGTAAACCAACTCAGCTGTGACAAGTATTAATTAAGCAAATGTTTACAGATATTATAAGTATCAATTTTTACTTTTCTTTGTAGACACACGAACATGATATCAATTTAGTTTTCAAGCTTGCATCATGAAAAATTAGCAGGAGGATTTCTCAGAGTAAAAAGTGTACTGTTAATATTCGAGTGGTTAGTAAAATAAAAAATAAAATATTATAATGTCCGAACAACAGAAAGTGAAGGATCTGGAGGCGGATTTCGTCAAACAATTTTCTACTTTTTTATGGGCTCAATCTAATGTGTCCGAAGATTTTGCAGCCGGTGGAAAAACCCCAGCCACTTCTAGCCATTTCAAAAATGTACGAAAGAAAGGGGCTTCGGCTGCCGTTGCGTTGGTGTTGTGCCTGTTTTGGGAAATGTGATGAAGGAGGCGGCATTAGAAGGTATTCAAAAATTGGAGGACTTTTCCGCAAGAAATGAACGACTCAAGATCTTTAGGCTCATCCCACAAAAAAAGGAAGATGCCCAGAAAATGTTCGCAGAGGCTGCGGTGAAAATCTTCCGGATGTTTGAGTACCAATTTTCACACGTTGTGGCTTCGAATAACGACGACGATGGACGACGAGCCATGGCCAAACTGGCAGAAGATGCTGTCATAAGAGTTATCAACTACGTCACAAGTGCCAAATGCGAGGAACTGACAAGTAGACCAAATTTTCAATGTTCAAGTGCCTTTATTTTCAATGCCGTCTTATGTGGCAAGTCCAGCGAAGGGAAGTCGTTGTGGTTAGTGGATGTCAATAAAGATGGGAAAACGGACGAGTTGTTCGATTCTTCCGGATACTTTTTCAAAGACAAGGACGGTAATGAAAAATTCTACGAGCTCAAAAAAGGAAATAAATCTCCAAGTTATGGATACAAGAAATTGTGGCCATTCGACGACTTTTACAAGATGAAAGAAAAGAATGAGAGGTGGAAGGAAGTTACTAAATGCTCCAAGTCACAGGAATACAAATTGGAATTTAGTGAGGAAGATGTTAAAAAGAGGGCTGATGAATTAATGAACAAAATGAAAATGATGGAGACGGTTACGAAGGGGGACTTGGTGAATGGATTGGAGGAAATCAAGGAAGGCCTTGGTGACGTCAATCAAGAATTTCAGAAAATTAATCAACTCATTACTTCCAACTGCATGCAGTCACATTCGGAAACTACCCGTAAGTATTTTTTATTCCTCTTTCACATAGATAAAAATAATGAAACCATAAAAAGAATCAGACGGCTATTTAATACAGGAATCCCGTTTTTTTTTAATTCAATAATTTGAGTGAAGGCAGTTATATAACAACACTTAAAAATCAAATTTTTTGTCTCTTCAAGTATAAAACTGAAGTTTATAGAAAGCTTATAGTGTTTTTTTTAGAGTTTGCTGTATTTTTTCTGTTTCTGAGATATACAATACAATAATAACAATAAAAGACGAACAGACGAGTCACGTAAATCATCGTTTGTTCCGTTACTTTAATCTCCGTCTTATTCAACAAGGTTTTTCTATTACTGCATTGTGCTGGATCATTTTAATGAGGGTACATAATTTTCATTTGCTTTTATTAATTGTAATATTTTGGATTGTTTTTACATGGAAGGGGACACGATGGACCTTTCATTCTTTTGTGACAAAATATCAAACTTGACTGAAATATTGATAGAGCGTGGCTTTATATCAGAAAATGAGAGTGACGAGATTGTAAGTGGACATTAAATTAATTTCCAAATTTATAAATATTGTCAATACAAGGTTATTTGAATTCAACAGAAATCCGAAAAGACATCTCTTGAACAAATTTCCAAACTTTTGTCTATCATTCAAAAGGACCAGGAGCAGCTCAAGAATTTATTTCTAGAAATACTCCGAGAACAGAATAACAAACAATGCACGGATGAAATTGAATGGATTCCGATTTCATATCTAAAAGCAAATTCTCTCCGGCATTCCCAAATGTCCAAATGGTGGCCAGATGTAAAACTGCTGATTCCATCACTGCATAAAAGGAAATTCGGGTCGAGATTTTTAGTTGAGGAATTGCACGAGCGAATTTTAAAAGACGAAAATCGAATGGTCGTCCTTTGTGAATCTGCAGATGCAGCCAAATATTCGGGAATGGGAGGAGTGGGAAAGACACTCACAGCCAAATGGTATGCGCATCACTACAAAGAGGAATATGAGCATATTTTGTGGATCGACTGCGGGGAAGACTCACTCCTAACATCTTTCAAAAGATTGGCATTGGAATTGAAAGTCAAAAATTGGGACAAGTACGCCGAAGGGGAGGAATTTGCCAGAAAATGTTTCCAAGCTTTATCTGAATTCAAATGTTTATGGATCTACGACAACGCGGAAAGTTATCAAGATGAAGAAGGGATTTTTAAAGTTCTTCCTAAGGCCAAAGAAAACTTTTTCTGCTTGATCACGTCACGAAGTCGTGAGTGGGGAGTCAAAAACGGACTTCCTATATCCGTTATGCAACTAGAAATATTCAGTGAAGACGAAAGTATGGAATTTTTGAAAGGGAATCTGGAAAAAGAAATAAATCGGAATGAACAGCAATTGAAAGAATTGTGTCGGTTGATGGGGAATCTTCCTCTGGCTCTTCAGTTGGCTGTAGCTGCTTTGAATACTCGCAAAATTGACTTGCAGAATTACATAAAAAAAACTAGTGCAGAGGATTCTGCAAAAATTGTCGAAGCGAAATTCGATGACTACGAAAAAACCATCAACAAAAACATCAAAATTTCCTTAGACTTGATTTTAGAAAATAAAAAAAATGGGAAATTAGCATTTGATATTTTAATGGCCTTTGGGTACATTCGACCAGACAACGTCCGATCCAAACTATTCATGAGGATATTCAAATCAAAGGTTGAAAAATTGAAGGAAGCATTTGAACTGCTTGAGAAATATTCTTTGGTCACCAGAACTGGAAAAAGAATGGAAGTTCCTTATGACGACGGGTTATTAAACAAAATTTTTGGTTGGCACAAGATAGAAGTTCAGATGGATTTGTTGTGTATACACCGTCTGCTACAACAAGTCATCCGACACAACGGAATAAATAAAGAGACAGAAATTTTAAAGAAGATTCTCGGCTGTAAGGGATTCATCGACTACAAATTCATTCCCTTCACCAAATATGCAGATAAAAAGCTACAAAAAGGGTTCCCGAAAGTCAAAGCCCAATTAATCGATCAAGGACAGCTTCAGAAATTGATAAGAGAAGAAAGATTTGACGATGCTGTTGAATTGGCGAAATTCATCGATCAAGAATTAAAGACAAAGACAACAAAGTTCAACTATTGTGTTTGTCTAGAAAAGAGGGGAGAGTTGGAGGAATGCAGGAAGAGTCTGGAAGAATTGATTATTGTAAAAGAAAAGGAAATTATGTTGCCACAAGCTGCAGAATTTTTTAAGAAATGGACATTCAAGCTCCAAATGGAGATGGATTGTAAATTGTTGGATTTGGATAGTGAACCACCAAAGGAAACGGATGTTGCTAATTTTCTGTTCAATATTTACATGAGACTACAAAAGTACGAACAAGCAGTGGAAATTATAAACCAAAGTGGGAGGACGATAGAAGCAATGGAAAGAATCTTGTCGAAATTAGTTGATGAGGAAAGATGGGAAGAGGCTTTGGAATTGTCCAAGTACATGCACGAACAGATAAACGCAACGATAGCAAAGTTGAATTATGCAATTTGTCTGCAAAGGAATGGACAGACGGAGGAATGTCTCAACATCCTCGAAAAGTTATTTTTGGAACAAAAAGAGTCAAGGAATAAAGTACTAAATGGATTGTTGAAGGAGCTGTTTGAACATTCTCAAGAAATACAAGTCAAGACTGAATGTTACTATCCAAGACTATGCATCAATAGAGAACCAACAGAGTTGAATGTCGGGACTCTTTTGATCTATTGCTATCTCCGACTTGGAAACTACCAACGAGCATGGAGCATATCAAAACAGATTATTACTAAAGTTGGTAGATTAATTCAACTTCTGTCACTAATTCAAAAACCAAATTATTATTTGCACATTGGTGCAAAGGAAGTCAAGTTGCAATTGAACGTCAAAACAAAGAAAATCGAATTGCAGGAGTGTTCCCTGTCGTTGGATTCTTTTGATCGACTGTCTCCGGAGGAATTGAGATTATCGAATGTCTCCTTCTTTCGTGATGGTCTATATTTGGATGAAGTGAAGCTCAACGACTTCCTCGACTTCACCCACATCAAACGACTAGAAGTCATCCAGACTAAAATGAGTGTTGATTTGAGTGGAGGAGACGTCTCTATCGACTATATTTGGTTAGATAGTGTGGAGGTGTTGAACTGGACTAATTCCAACTGCATTGTAAAGGAACTAAAGTTAATTTTTATTTCATTTGTGGAGAAGACAAACATGGAAGTACAAGAAATGAGCATTCATTATTCTTCCCTGGACATTTCGTGTCTTCCGCAAACAGTACAAAAAATAACTTTATTTAAAATGACAGTAGTTTATGTGAGTGGAGGAGTCGATCTGCCAAACCTGAAACACTTGACATTCATTGACATGGATGATGCTAGATATTTATATAATTTTTGCTCAGCGCCAATCACTCACGTTCACTTAAACGACACTAAAGGAGAATTAAATGTAGATCTCCTACCACAAACTCTCATTCACCTAGAAATATCCAAACATTATGGTGATAATACTCTTGTCGTTTGTGGAGTGAGGAAAATAGACAATCTCAAACTCGACAGTTTCTCTTTTCGGGACGTGAAAGAATTTTTAACTCATTTACCCCCTCAAAAACTTCATGTTAATTTTACAGGTAATTATAATGAGATTCAAGGGAAAGAATTGATGCAGATGCTCAACAAACAAATCAAAACAATCGCCGTTGGAGGAATTGATTGGCGGGAAAAAGATTTCAACAATTATTCCTGTCAACTGGACAGACAAGCAAAACATTATTTACTGGAAGGAGGAAGGGGCATAGGAATGGAAGAAAAAGAATTTTCTGAACTATGGGCCAAGTGGTGATAAGTCACTTTGACGAAAGGATTTTTTTATTCTGACCGACAGTTTGGCCGATTAGGTCCGTTGGCCGAAATGTAGTTTTCATCATGCAACTTATATTTATTTTCACCATTATCCTGTGCCCAAAAAAGATAACAACGTAAATTAAAACCAATTTGAAAAATTAATTACTGTTTTAGATTAAAAGCGACTATTTTAATGAATTTTGAAAATGAGAACCATCATTGACCATGTTTTCTCTTTATGCTAAAAGTCTTTATAATGCCCATGCATGGTTGCTGCGAAGCATTCAATCTTGACTTCATCTTTGTAGCATTTAATGTCCCAATTGAACAATTATTGCTCTTACGGGACCTCGTCCATGTGCATAAACCGTTTTTCTCGACCCCCGGGGACCTATATGACCTTGATCCTTTTGGAAACCATTAGCCTTTACTTTACCGAGGGCGAATCGTAAGGGTTTCCCGAAAATGTGTCTAAGAGCTTTAATACTTATTTTTTTGTGTAGTGATAAAATTGCTATCGGTTTTAAGAAAAGTATTTATTTCTTTACTTGAATAGCTACAAAGAAAATCCCTCACGACTTGCCCTCCGCGGGACAGGTGAGCTCAATTTTTTCAGATATTACACTTCAAAATCCTAAACTGGGGATGGACACGTTCTGAGTAATTGCCATACCTAACCGTTTCTACGCTACGGCGTGCTATTAAATAAATATTACCATCAAGGCTTTCTAGATCGACGAGGCACCCTTAATTTTCGACTGAGTATGAATATACTATAATGAATTGTATATGATCTTTCTGCACAGCTCCAGTATGGTTCCTTCCTTTCGCTTTTTTCTTAAACTGTAGGAATGTCCATTAACGAAGATGTTGGAGCAATTTCCTTCTTCTGCTCATTTGATCTATTTACCAAAATTGCAATCGAGGATGTTGGCGCAAAGAAGAGAGATACCGATAATGCACTTTTAAATTGTTGAACAGATTGCAGATATGAAATAAAATAAAATACCTAATCATGGAAAAGAAAAAAGGAGATTTACGAGCTTCGTGGTGGGCTAATATTCATTACCAAAATAGTTACACATAATACATTATTCCACGTAGTGCAAAAATCATATTGCCATTTACGTCCAAAAGTGAGTCAAATATACTCTAATAAATACGGCAGCACGAAAATTTTGGATATTTTACGAAAAGGACATTTTTCTTACATTTTATAGGGAGGGCTTCAGTTCCTCAATCCTCCTCTCAAGTCCTTGAAAAGAAGGCTATTCTGGGCATGTCCCATGACTTCCCATACTCTTATAATGTATAAATCGAGAATGACTTTTTATTGATCCCATCATTCCCAACTGTATCAACAGAAGATTCTCAGAAGGATACAGTCGCAGTTGCAGATTCGGTAGCGCCGGCTAAACTCGGGAAGGAGAAAGTTCTCTTCTGGACAAGAAGCCACAGGTGCAAGCATGTAACTTAATAAGAGCTCATCTATCGAAAAAAATTCCTTTTCTCATTAGGTGGTGAGTGTTGAGTGATAGTTGTGAATATATTTAGAAATCTGTCAAAATGGATAAGAATAATGGCCGTTCCATAGATATGCAAACACTTCCGTCTGAAAAATATTTTAATCTATTCGTTAAGGTGGATCTGGTAAGAGATTTGCAATTTTCTTGGTGAAAATATTTTTACTTGGAGACTGTAGCTTTCACAGCTCAGAGTATAAAGTCCGCACGCCGTAAAATATTTTTTGTTGCCGCATGCCGTAAAAGCCGTAAATACATTATGTATGTGTATATAATTTACATACATATATTTACGGCATTTACGGCTAGCCGCAATTAAAAATCGTGCGGCATTTACGGCATGCATGCCGCAATTAAAAATTGTGCGGCATTTACTGCAGGCATAACCATGCGCGGAAAAAAATATTTGGCCATTAAAGTAAGTAGACAATGAGAATTTATAATTAAATTAATGCAAGGTTTTTATAATAACGTCATAAATCAATATTATGCATGAGGTAGAATATTTCTTAGAAATAATTGGTACTTTTAATGGTCGCGGTCGTCATAATTATTTATTTTGGTATCTTATTTATTTTGAAGTGTCGGTACCGTAGACCTTTATTGTAATCACAATACAATAACAATAATTAATTTTATTAATATATTGCATGGTCGTCATAATATCTTTTACATAAACCATTATAACATTTTATATGATATTTTATATTTTTAATTTAAAATGCGCAACTCAAAATATTTTTTTAATGTGTTTGCACGCAATTATTTTTTTTTTAGATATTTATTGGACAAAGAATAAACTAATGGGTTGACACTTTTTCAGGTCATTGCCATCCTTGGTACAATTATCGTGTCAGTTATTTGCGTTATTCTACTTTACGGCTCTTATAGTCCAGCGTTTTCAGAAGACCTTCAAATAGAAGAACCCGATGCCACAACAGATGACATAAATGCCGCTATAACTTTGGTTCGAGGTAACACTGAATTGAATTTAATAATTAAGGGTTCATTCCATACCATGCATTCGTTTTCGGTTAATAAAATGTCCCAGAACTCTTTTTATAACCTAAGATTTGTACGACACCTATAAAACCTTAGAAAAATTATCTACATTTTGGATGGTAAGAAATAAAGTATTTAAATGTTGAAAAAGTAACGAAAATACAATTATATATTTTTTAACGGAGAGCAAGATCAGATTTATCCGCGAATCATCCAAAATGTAGATAATTTTTCTAGGATTTAGGGGCGATAAAAATCGGCAAATATGGGTTATAAAAACAGAGTCTTTCTCTGCGGTTCTGCAACAAGTTTAAACATGAAAGGAGTACCTAGGCCACCATTTTAATGAAAATGGAATGAAAAAGATGCTTAATATTATTACATTATTCGCACACATCAATATCAAAGTATTAATCACAAAATAATCAAAATAAACCATTTCAAAAATGGGTTTACCGAATAGATGGACTAGTGCATAAGGAAAATTGTGTATACAAAAAACATTAATTTGCAGGAATTAAAAGTTAAATTTTTTAAGAAATTATGAGAAATTATTATAGGAATTATAGAAAACTAACATTTTCCAGAAATTAGGAAAAAATAAAATTTTCACGAATTATGAAAAAATCTACTAGTCTAACAGATTTATGAATAAAATTTTATCAGGTTTTACTATCGACAGACAGAATGAATATAATTGTATATAAAGTATATCACTATAGACGTACAAACAGACAGATTGTTCATTCTCATAAAGTCTCGTCCAAGTACATACTTAATAAAATAATCCATGAAAATATCTTTAATTAATTTTCTCCTTCCCATTAATATCTAGTTTACTGCTGGGCATTTTTGATTGTCATCGTTCTTACACTGTTTCTTGAGGTGTATCTGTTTAGTCTGGCTCGTCGTGGACTAAAAAACGTCAGTTTTGACTTCTTTTAATACCTACAAAATATTATATATAAATAATATGGTTCTAAATATTTAAATGAAAAGTCATTAACGGAACGTTTTCTTTTTCAGAGGGATTATGGAGACTGTAGGAAATGGTTTCGGATCAGGGTGGGTTTTTTTATTTTGACCTGTTTCTTTATCGTCCAGGACTTAACGAAAGGACAGATGGTGGACTCGGGTGTAAAGGTTTCTGGTGTGATATTCGGTGTTGTATTCCGAGTTTCTGAATTGATTGTAAGTAAAACTTACATGGACAACTTGAAACTTCACTAATTTGGCTCTGCACACCCTGCTAACCTTACGTATAACAACAACTTGTAAACGTATCTATAAATGTAGCATTAAATTATTTAACGCCTAGTTGATCAATGATCATCAGTTATTTTAATCAGTGTGCTTTATATGTTGAATGTGTACATCTAAAGTATATTATAATATTATGTGCAATATATAAATTATAGTAGTATGCTGCTGGAGACTGACTAGAGTAGTAGTGTAGACAGATTGACTGGCGGGATTTGGTGTTTATTGTAACTCAAATATTTTTAGTTTATTATCATTTTGACAGTTTTGACAAAAGACTTTCATTAAATACATAATTTACATAATTACATATATTCATATATTAAAATGATAATGAATTCAGTATCGGGGAACAAAAAAGGAACTTTTATGGCTTTTCGCTAATTGGCATATATACAAAGGGTTATGTGCCAATATTTGGCATAATACAGATAATAATATAGTTATGTAGACCAGTGCCGTATTTACAACTCATCGGGGAGGGCAAAGCCAAACACATTTTATTACAATATTTTTGGAACGCTCCAATTCGCGCGTAGCGCGAAACATTTTGCCGTTTTAGCCCAAAAATTGATGAAATATTTCTCATTTTGCCCGAAGCGCGGAAAATTTTGCGAATTTTTCCAAAAATTTCCTCTTTTTCTCGGATTTTGGGGGGGGGGGAGCATTTGTCCCGTATACCACCCCCTCTATATATTTTAATGACTGGCATGATGTAGACAGGAAATGTCGATTTATCTGTCTATATGATATGGCTAATTTTTTTTTGTAAAATTTGCAATAAGTATGAGTACCTAAAAATAAAACAGGAGTTGTGTCATATTGAAGACCTTGTCGCAAACATTAGTACATTATAATCCTTTCCCAGTTTCTTTCACATTGTCCATACGTAAATTAACAAATAACAAAAAATGTTGCTTTTTTTAAAAAAAAAGTTTTACTTTTAAAAATAAATAAGCAACTTCTAATTTTATGAACATATTAAAATACTTGTGATTTATTGATGTAAAACAAATTGTCGGGGATAAAAGGAATGAAATATTCCTGGGAAACAATCTATTAAAACAGAGTCTAATTTTACAACCATTTTTGGTAAACACTAGCAGAACTGACATTTTCATTTCACACATTTCCTATGATTTTTATTTACTAAATACTAAATAACATTAATATGACTATGATATGACTGACCACTATTTCTCGTCGCAACAATTAATGACAATTATCAGTGCTGTTGTATTATCTAGACATTTATTATCAGACTTTAATAAAATGTTTAGGCTTCTCCAACCCTGGATTTTATTTACGGATGTACAAATTTCATTATCCTAGCTATTCAGCAACAACAGCAACAGAGTACTGATGAATATTCTGCTATGATTATCCGTGTAAAACAAAATGTAAAAATAATTGAATTACCATATTTTAGTATAGGTCCTCCGCATAGATGGGAAAATACATAGTAAAGTATTTTGAAAATATACAGTAAAGTTTTTTCAAAATATTTTGCGCAAAATACAAAATTGACAACTTCAAAATACAAAATATATTCATAATTGCTTTAAAATACAAAATATATTCATAATTTCTTTAAAATACAAAATACATGTATTTAAAATTAATTTTTCTCGGAAAATACAGAATACAACTTTTGCTCATATCGCCAAATAAAATTGCTTTTGTAAAATTAACGTGGAAAGTATTTTGAAAAATTTATGTTTCAAATACATAGCACAAAATACTTTTTCTGCATCTGCAAAAAAAATGTATTTAAAATACATGTATTTTGCTCATCTATGATACTCTGGTACTCATAAGCAGCGAATGTTGATCAGTTGGAAAAAATAATACAATAACAATAATAATGGAATTTGATGTTTTACTGTTTAAGTAACTTTTAATGTAACTGTTCTCATTAATAAATGAAAGTTTGTTGTTCTCAAATGTTTCTCTTTCCGTATTCTTTATAATGTCTATCTAAATTATTATGTAAATAACAGAACGTGCATCCATGCATAAGCTCTCTAGCAAAGTTAAATATTTTTTTTGCATGATATGATTTTATTAATTTTGTTTTATTTAGGACAGTTGTGTCTAAATACATGATGTTTATGGTTTTAACCATTTTCTCTAATCTCTAATTTTTGAATGCCATATAATATTATTAATCTAAGTGCATAGGGTTTGAATTTTATCCGAAATTGTTAATGATGTGATAGGAATTATAAAATAGTTCATTTGAAATGAAAGAATTTCCCTATCCCTCTTTTGCTAACTGGATTTTCTTGTCTGTTCGAGGAACAAATTTAGATCTAATTATAAAAAGTGAATGTAGATCTCCTCCTCCTGCCGCAAACTATTTAGCAACATATTATAGGATTAAATTTTTCTAATTTCTGAATTCTTGCGGAAATCAATGAAACAAATTGAAAATGACCTCTCCTCAAAGACTGCTTGGATACATCTCTTGATTACCTTCAATTTCTACGTAAAATCTTTAGACTTATGTAGTAAAGAATTGATGTAATTTAAGAATATTTAGTGAGTAAATAGCAATTACAAATATTTTTTCGATTTCTGAGTATATGATAGCATAGTACACACACATTACATATGTATAGACTGATTGGGTTAGTTTAGAGAGATATAATATTAGTTGTTACTTCTATGGCTTAGTTGGCATTCTTTTTTTATAATAGCCAACATTTCTTCGTGGACCTTATCGTCAAAGATAGTAGAGGCATTCGTTCAGCAACTCTGACCTGTGATCATGGTTTTGCTTGGTACATGAACAAGTGGGAACCTTGCTTTGTAGAATATTTGCTTTTCCAGAAGTCTTCGTTTGAAGTTTTAGATTAGATTTATTTTATACGTCAATAAGGAATAATTTTCATTTCCATTTGCTGTCCTTTTCACTACGAAGAAACTTACTCAATGAAGTTGATAACGATTTGTTATGAATCATTTCAATATAATTTCAATTACGCTATGATTTCAATGTTTATTGCATTTACACTCAAAGTAGCAAAATTGTTTGTGTACACTGAATATTATTTACTGTGGATTTTATTTAAACTATTCTCCAGAGAGTAATCTGTAGGCATTAATGTCACTACTCATTTGCAAGTACTGCGCACAATATGTATATATACCGCATATTATAATCTGGTACATACTAAGTACCATATATATGATTAATTTTTATCTACATTGCTGGATTCTTGGAAATCAATGAAACAAATCGACTGACCTCTCCTCAAAGATTTCTTGGATGCATCTCTTGATTATCTTCCATTTCTTAGTAAAAATCTTTTGACTGTTGAAACAAAGAGTTAATGTTTAAAAATATTTAGTGAGAGATTTAGTGTAGAAAGAGAGGCTTTTTATTGATCACGTCCTTCTCAACTCTATAAATAGAAGATTCTCAGAAGAAAGCAGTCAGTTAAGATTCTGTAGCGCCGGCTAAACTTGGGAAAAATAAAGCTCTCACGTCCGGACAAGACGCCACAGTTGCACGCTTGTAACTTGACAAAAGTTCTGTCGAAAACTCATTTTCTCATTTGGCTAAGTGGTAGTTGTGGAATATATTCAGAAATCCTTCAAAATGGATAAAAATAATGGCCGTTCCATAGATGTCCAAGCACTTCCGTGGGAAAAATGTTTTAATGTATTTGTATGGCTCGATCTGGTAAGAGAATGCAATTTTCTTGAAGAAAGTATTTTTACATGGAGAATGTAGCTTCCATAATAATGCGCTAAATATATTTTTAAATATATTTAACGCATTATTTAGTAAGTAGACAATGATGATTTTAAATTAAATTAATGCAGTGCACGAACTAAAAAACTAGTTTTCATAATAATATTTCACAAATTAATATTATTATGACGTTAAATAAATTTTTTAAATAATTGATATTTTCGTCGTTATAATTATTTATTTTGGTACCTTCTTTATTTTGAAATATGGAACCCAATGGGTTCGCTCGCCCATGGACCGTTGTAAGCACAATGCAATTAATAATGGAATATTATACTAAAATCATGAACGTATCCAGGGGTAGGCTTTGGGCCTGAAACCTCCATTAAATTTCAAGGAAATGCAGTTTTGTTAGCAAAATGAGCAAAATAGTCCATTTTCATTTTATTTTGACTTCAAATGGCAAAAGTTCGCCCCACGCGCGAATTAGGGCTAAATAATTTACCCCAAATGCTCAAGCTTCTCCAAACGAAAATTCTGATAGCACCTTTGTTTGCAATATATTAATTAATTTCATTAATATATTGCTCGTTATAATATCTTTTACATAAACCATTATATTTTTTTATGTTTTATATTTTTATAAATGATTAAAAACATCTCCACATATTAATTATCTAACTTTAATTTAAAATTCGCAACTCAAAATATTTTTCCCAAAAGTATTTACACAATTAATTATTTTTTGATGTTAATTGGGCGAAGAATAAACTAATGGGTTGACACTTTTTCAGGTCATTGCCATCCTTAGCTCAATTATCCTGTCAGTGATAACCTTTGTTATACTTAACGATGCTTACAGTCCACGGCTTTCAGAAGACCTTCAAATAGAAGAACCCACTGCCACAGCAGATAACATAAATGCCGCTAATACTTTCATCCGAGGTAACACTGATTAAAATTAATAATTAAGGGTTCATTCACAATAACATAGTAGCTTACTCTTTTCATGCTAAGCTTGTCGCAGAACTCTTCCTTATAACCCAAGATTTGTCCGATTTTAATCATGACTACATTTCGGATGATTTGAATTATTATGTAGCGGTACGCTACATTATAGGAACCCCTTGAAGTTCTGTCTGTGTATGTACCTATGCATGGCCGTATTGAGGGGGTGGCATACGGGGCAAATGCCCCCCCGAAATCCGAGAAAAAGAGGAAATTTTTGGAAAAATACGCAAAATTTTCCGCGCTTCGCGCG
>JAAAYG020023024.1:0-17922 GCA_009936455.2 Tomocerus minor | reverse complement strand
TATATGCATAAAAGTGTCTCTGTGCGAAAGTTCATTTCAGGTTGAGATTTTGCATGCTAGCATCATGCTAGTATGATGGATCAAGCGATAAAGGCAGTTATATAAAAGATAAAATCTGTAGTACGGTAGTTATGAATGAATATGAAGTGATATTCAATGAACATGAGAGATATGCGATAGCAGCTGAAAAAATTAAATCAGTCCTAACATTTATAAGCGCCGATTCTATTGAACTCATGGAGATATATATAATATTAAAGAGCTTGCTTGTTCAACAGGTTCAAAACAAAAGGTTTTACCTGTAAGGTTCATTGGATCTGATTTTTCATGCCAAAAAGCAGGAATCTTACATTACTCCATATATTTATTAAGAACTAAGTAAATGCAATCTGCAAAACTTATAGCTTATGAATGTGATATGCAGTTTTCATTAATGCTCATAAACATCATGAATCACGAATATCACGATGCATCTTTGATATGCATTATATTATGTAATCTATTCTGTCTACGGATTCCCCAGTAATAAATGAATGAGTATTGTTCCAGGAAATGTTTAAAACCCATATGCATTTCACGATCATTTTGTATATATTCAATACAGCTGGGTAATTGAATTTTTTTACCTTTCCAAATTCCATTCAAGTACATTTATTATTTATCAAATCAAAATAAATTATCCAAATTCAATTAAGCCAAAATGCTTCCCTTTTGTGCAGGGCATGATCGAATTCATCAGACTATCCAGTTTCATATTCATAATACGGACGAAATTAAATTGCACTTTCTAAATGATGATCTATGCATTTAATACCTTATAATATCTACGAATTCATTTCTGCTAAACTATTAATGACTATATAATAAACTAATAATAATACGGATGTAATCGTTCACCCGTTATTTTTCAAAAAAGTTCAAAAGAGGGGTATTCGGGTGCAAACCAAAATTAACTATAGTACACAGTATCATAAATGTAGTTTGGGTTTACTGGATTTCTTCGGTGAAACTACAAAAAAGATGTGGACATTCAGGATAAGAAGCTTCCACTTTAAATACATTCACAGTGAATATCTTGTCTTGATAAGCATTACGTAAAGCTTCATTGTCAGCTCGTTTGTCGGTAATGTTGGTCAGCTTCGTGCGAGGATCTAGTTGTAAAAATTTGCAAATAATTTCTTTACTCTTTTACATAAAAAATGTAGGTAGGTACACTTAAACTTTTGAGGTATTTTGTCGTAAATGGAAATCTTAATATAAGTCCGTGGTGTAACGAAACAATTACCATATATCTCAGCAGTATAGCCTTGTGCTGCCAACTCCTTAAATCCTTTGTGCATTGGACGCATGGTGTTTACTGGAACAACCATTGGAACACCATAATCCAAAAGTCTGATTCTCAGATTGTCTGTTACATCCTTGGGATTAGTAAATTGAATAAACTGGCATCTAAATACATATTATATAACATTGTTTTCCATTTTCGCTTCGTATTCTATTTTTTTGGAATAATGGATAGTTTCCTTGAAATAGGAATGTACATTTATGCATGCAGCTAGCTACCTCTCATATCGCCTTCCCAATTTTGTAACATAATATCCCATTTTGACAATATTCTCCTTCGTCACTAAGTGAGTTTTCTTTATAAAATCTTCGTTCAATTTGTAAAATCTCTGCAGTGCAGCGTCCATATTTAAGTAGCTATTCAGCTGTGAATGGCTCCTCAGCTAAAAACCGAAGAAAATTGAATGAAGTGGAGCAAAATGATAGAAATGATTAGATGACTTTGACTAGTACTAAAGAACTAAAGTACCAACTGTTTACCGATATCATTCCATTGTTAAAAATATTGATCACTCGAAATACATTGGTCATATTTTTTTCAACTGCAGAATTAGTTAAAGTATGCGGAAAAGGTGGTGCTAATTTTGCGTCATTAAATACCTCCGAACCTAAGAACAAAAATCATTTATAGGGATATGTTTCGGTAATAACTTCCACTTCAAACAAATTAAAAATTTCTGGAAATAACATATAAGTACCTAAGTTTAAGTGGGCTGGAAGTGTGTTGAGAGTGCCATCATTAAAGCTAGCGTGCGACGAAATTTTTGCAACTCTCTGATTTGAAATATTCTGAAAGGAAATGGAACAATTTTATGCACCAATGACAGCAATGAAATTATATTACATTGAAGTAGGTTCACAATTAAATTCTGTGCTTACAGTTATTACCTCCGACAATTTTTTTGATTTCCTTGATTTACGTTCAGATTCTTCGGAATCGTCGGAAGATGTTCTAGTTTCATTAGATTCATTGTATCTCTTATATATTTTTCGAACCACTGTCTTCTTTTTTTCAATTATATTAAATCTATAATCCGATTCAATCCCCGTCCACTGTCTCTTACATGAGTCAAAGCCTTTTGGATCCCTAGCACTAATATTTGTATAATTCAATCCCCTGCCTTCAGATGAGGATTCAGAAGGAGAAATGTCATGCTCATTGCTAAAATTGATATTTTTAGGGATATACATTTCGATTTCTGTCGAAGATTCAGCGATTGTTATCAGAACGGAAATTTTAGGGAAGGAAAATCCCAATTTTCTAGTGCATGTAACTGACTCGAGCAATGAACAACGACTGAAAATACTTTTGGAGGGAGTAAATACTCTTGGTTTTCTTTTAGTACACAAATGCAATCTTTTAATGCATAAATGCAGATTACCTATGTTACATCAACTAACCAAACTAATGTTAAGTAAGATTCCCGAAACATATTTGTATAATCTATTCATATGCAATTTGCGCAAGATAGCTGATAAAAAGTCCCTATTTAATATGCCTATTACCTTATATTTTTTATAATGCTCAACCGTAATCTGATCTTGATCTTGCATGGAACTCAGAGATAAAAAATGTAAATTAAATATTGGTAGTTTTGGATTGGGATGCTAATTATAATCCAAACACAAAGAAATATCAAAAACACTCGAAAAGCATATTATTTTCATTATTTTATTTGTTTTTTGTTTATAATAGTAGTACAATTACGATAAATGTGGGTATTTATTCTTATACACGTACAATACGAAGTACATTAAATCGCGCTTATCAAAGTCTTATATTTGTTTATATCTCATAATGTAAATTGGAATTAGTTTAGCAGTTCAGCAACTAGCTAACAAACAAACGCATAAAATTGCATGTAAGTAATTATGTATAAACAGACATTTACACTTTTTACAAGCAGAATGTGTGGACGTGTACTTTACTTATCCATAATATATACATGTTGTGTGAACAACCACTGCATAAATATGATTTGGGAATTTTTATGGATTTTACAACTGTTTCGTTTAAAAAAGCAACATTGACCATGATAATGCGGCAGCTAACTATACTTACAAGTAAACTTGCACACTATGACTTAGTTAGCTCATTAAATAGTAGTACAGTATAAAATCATTTGGCAGGATGGGATATACTATACATTAACAAATGAGCCTAAAACATTCAAATAATACTTTCACGAACAGTCGCAACATACGTTCTTAATGTAATGACATAAAATCAAAACAAACATAAATGTTAAACTCTTTACAAATCAATCGTTTCAAATTAACCAGTTGTAGTAAAGTCTAGTAATAATTGTAAATCCTCATATAAGAGAAGTAGTAAAATCAGTTGAGTAAATTTGGAATGGTCAAAATTTCAATCATCTTCATCTATCAAAACATTTAGTCTAAGGAAGAATATTTCCTTTGCGTTTAATTAACGTATTTGTAGTAACTGATTTGACCATCATCGTTTTCCATATGGAATATTCTTAGCAAATAAAACTATACATAACTACATATTCTATGGAATATGGATGAAGTTTTCATCATCAACTACATGCTACGGAATTATTCCTTTAAAATCAATAAACTTTTTACTCTAGTATAATCATTAGAAAGTAAAAAGTTAAATATAGCCTAAGAGCTTTGGATATCGTTGTACAGTATTTTCAAGTTGAATTTTACACATTGAGATGTTTTTTTTTTAAATTGTGCTCAAATTAAGAGTATTTTAGTTTACTTAGCCAATATTCGGTCAGAATTGCACTACCCATATGTGCGCATTCATGAATAATATAGTGTTACAGCTCCAGTTACATCCTATGGTTGTTGATGATGGCTCAATTTAAATATTAAATTACAATTAGTGTTATTTAAATATGTAAATACACAATTGGTTGCATTTCGGAACAAAGGAAACTTGTGAAGTTGATTTTTTACAGTTACTTATTATTGTGAGTAATGTGTTTTACTTATATTTTTATAATAGTCATAAGGATTTAAGAAAACTCTTAACATATAAAACCATGTATATATTCTACACTCACGCGTACGTCCAACAATGTAACATATCGTCGAGTGAGTGAGATAAACATATTTCTTGCGAATATATATGTAAAACAACATAAAAGTCAAAAAGTCAATGCAGACATAAGACAACTATTACTTACATGCTACTAAATTAAAAATTGTGTATTTCGTAATGTTGGAAACTGTCTTTCAAGAATTCTATTTGAATATATCTAAGAATTGCTCCTAGAAAAGATGTTTTAATAAATATATGTAGTTAGTATAAGGTATATACTACAAATAGATATAGTATCTGCCCGTGGGTGGATGTATATTAGACACGTATAATAATATAAACGTGTTTCACTAAACAACAATTACTTAAGCGCACTAACAGAACAAAGTCTGAGTCCGCTTTCCGTAATTATCATCATTTATCACGTAAAGAGTTACACTTGACACCTACAAGCGATGCAAGGTGTCCGAGAACTTCCCTATTGGTATACTGAAACTGTAATATATATGTCTTATATATCTTATAACTCTTTTATTACCAAGTTAGTACACATCGAGATTAGATATAAAGTGTATAAAGTTTTGTGTCGTGGTATTAGTAATAAACTTAGTTTAGCCATTTCAGTTTACTTGGTGTTACCAAAATGCACGTGATTTAACTAGGTAGATACTATTGAAGAAAAGACGTTTCCCAATTTGCGAAGATTACGTTAAATTACTTTCGAGAGGTTTTAATTTATTTAGCTCGACATGGTGGAATCCATCCACCGAAGGCTTGCCCAAGTTCCTGGGCGATTGTCAATGTTAAATGATCGCTGAACATTCCTCCAACGATTTGTACTCCAAGTGGAAGACCATCCGACCCCAAGCCAAGAGGGACTTGAGTTGCTGGTACTCCAAGAACATTAAATATGGCGCAGTAGGAAAAGTCCGCCGGGCGAAACATTGGTCTGAAATGGCGGGGTGCGGGACCAGTATGCGAAGGATACAGTAAAATTCCATCTTCTTTCAAAAGATCCTGCACAAAACAATGTTTTCAACAATTACGGACCATATTAAAGACTGAGTCGCTTCCAGATGACTAATATGTTACACAAGAAAAGCAGAAATCATGAAACATACCTGAATTTCTTTGGCAAGGGCATATCCCATTTCAATTATGTGCTTATGACGGGGTAATGCATTTCCGGCATATGCCAATTTCTCCACGATTCCGAGAATCAAAGCTGGAAATGTGTGTGGAGAAGCGCGGAAACAGAATTTTATCATTTCCCAGAATGGATTTACCTGAGACAAAATAAAACCAACACTTAGAACAAACACAAGCTATATATTGAATACATACCTATCATATTTCTGTAATTAAAAAATTAGAGTTCGTAGAAAAATGAACATTCGATATTCTGGATGCCCATTCATCATTTTTCATGGGAACTGAAATGACAGATTGTGTCAGACAATCGCAAATCAGCATTTAATAGTATTTTCAAATAATAAAATTGCATATGGGTGGTATATGCAGTCTTCTCGTGTTATTAATATGGATACATCAAATTACAGCTCATGAAATTGATAATTGACACTCACTTTGCCTTGTTTGCATCTAAGCTCTTCACAGAAAGTAGGTGCACCAGCTCCGCTCATATTCCTTGCCCAGATTTCCAAACTGTGGTACAGCTTACTCAGATTGGCTCTCTGCAAATGAAAATCATGTTTAGTACAAAAATATATGTGAAACAGGTGTAAGACTAATACATACTTGATAACTACATTAGTTGCATCTTATTCTGTTTATGAATCTTAAAATTACATAAATAATTTTAAGTAGTAAAGATATAAAGTAGGTAATTAACACAAATACTCATATACAGCATTAAGAGAAAAAGAGGTAGAAAAGTATTTGTATTCTTTTGCATACTTTTTCAATTTGCATATTCTCCTTCCTTTTAACATAACTATATGTTTACATTGCCACTATGACATAAACATTATTATATTTGCGCGTAATAAATCCCTTACTCTGTGATTGTAAGGCTAAAACTACATGTAAATATTGCTTTCTGTCTCTGACAGCTTTCTCAGTGATACTGATATCATAGTAAATAGTATGTGATGCTAATTCTCAGTCACCCTTGAGAGAATTTATGTCTACACTAAACACCACTGTTTAAGGCAAAGACATAATGTATGCTTACTTTGATTACCTACTACTTAAATGTATACAAAGAGTAGGTGCTCATATTCTTCTAATACTCCTCTATAATATTATACGTTTCAGTTGATGAAGTAAAAGTCTACTAACCATGAAGGTTGCTCTGTCTGCTAGAGCTTAAGCTGAACATGGCAATTACTAGTATTAGGACACCTTGTCGACTGCTCATAATCTACAGCTGGGCCTGAGTCTGTGACTTGAATTTGCTTGTCGTAAAGATTAAGTAACAAGCAAATTGTTTTAAAGATATTACTGTGCAGAACTGTATTCTCTAGAATTTACTAGCATGCTTCGTGTAATCTCTTTTATTTGTACTTGTAACATTTTGCATATTATAAATCCATTAGCTACAAACTATGCACAGAGTAAGGTACTTTTATAGCTGTGTAAACTCAGTAAACTATAAATCTATATGTACTTTAGTTAGCCTTTCGTTTAATTGGTTTAAACCGACAGCTTATGTGCTTAATTTAATAGCTAGAAAACTATCCACGCTAGCTAATAATTTAAATTAAAATTATTTTTCACTACTGAATTTGCATATATTTTGGAGATGCTACGAAAAGAATGTTCAAAATAAAAAACTATACAGAATACCTACTGACATTTTAATTGAAGACAAGAAGTTCCGAATTTTAAAAGATAGCCACTATATAGTTTTACATGGATTTCATTACTTTCATCTATTCTGAATCTGGAATTGTAACTAAAGACTTCTTTTTCCTTATTTTGTGTGTATAAGTTTTTGTATAATTTGTTTTATGTGCATTATAGAAAGAATAGACGATAGTGCATGTTTGTTATTCCACTATTACTCTATTTAGTAAATCTATGACTCTAAAGGTAACTAACTTGAGGTTTGACGCCAAATTTGTGCTCGAGATGCTTTAAAGTCTTCTTCATGCCATCTTTCAATTCCTGGTGAATTGGGGTAGCAAAAGGACTTCCACCATCATCTTCCATGTAAAAAATTCTGATAGTTTTCAAATCCGGAACTTTGTTGATTTTCGTAACATTTTCTCCCAGGAGAACATCAAAGATGAGTCTCATATCTTCAGCATGACGAACGATTGGACCTGTAGTGAGAAACTCGGCTAATCTGCCAGTAGTTTCTGGTACCTTTGAGTCAAAGAGGCCAAGGGTTGTAGTAAATAAATATAAACAATTTAAAAGTTCTTTGAAAGAAAGGGAGACTCAAACATGAAATTCGTTAGAGTAATAAATGATAATGAAATGAAGCTAGTGAATTCTAAATTTACCTGACCCCAATTGGAGATCAAACCTGAAGTCGGCTTGTGACCGAACACACCGCAGAAAAATGATGGCATCCGAATGGAGCCACCGATATCGGATCCGATTCCAAAAGCAGATCCGGCGGCTCCTTGAAGAGATGCCTCACCTCCTGAAGAGCCACCTGAGGTTTCAAAATTATAATCGTCGAGTTAAAATATTTTAAATTACAACAATCAACATACACACACGTTCATTTCAGAGATAATAATCGCGTACATAGATAAGTGAGAGATAGAGTTTTCCAAGGTGAGCGCATTAATTAAATGCACAATTTCACTTATTTTTATTGTTTTGAGGTAGCAATGGACATAAGTATTATTACTTGCTGATTTTATCTCTACACCTAAGACATGTGACCTACTTTACGGACATTTTTTCTAGCATTTGCATGAATTCCACTCGACAGTTCTACAATTCTCAATGTGTACCTATTTTAATACTCCTGCTAATTGTGTTTGTATGTACTAATGTAGTAGATCCACGTGGAATTCTCTATTTAAGCATGTGCTCCTTCATAAACATAATACACTACTTCATGTTAATAATACAGTCAACATTAAGTTTTCAATTTCAATGCTGAGAGTAAGTGGCTAGAAGTACAGAGACTCCGCGCCGTGGCAATGATGCACGATGCACAGACCATTGTGCCACATATCATTCATGGGCACCAAAACAACTAAAACTATTGCATCAACTATTTTCTTGGCCTATCCAATTAATATATAGTATAATTCCTATATCATAGCTCAATACTCAATAAATACATAGATATAATACAATGATATATACCACCTTAACTACTCACATGATGGCACTCAGTCTCTAAAGGTAAAGAAACAAACCAAGGCCCTCAAACATTGACTCAACCACATAAATTAACGATGGCATTGTCTTAAGTCGCACCAACAGTTAATAAACCTTTGATAGAGAAGCTAAAACGATTATATTATACATGTATACGCATCAATCACTGGCATAACATTTTCATTTACATAATACAATTACTTTCAAAAGAATAATAAATATCCCTATGAACAATTCCGTGAGTTGTGCTATGCTTTGTATAGTAATAATGATACAGAAGTTGTGAACAGATCTCAGTTCTAATTTATTTTAAATCTACTTCCAATTCCAAGTAAACCTTAATCATTCCGAATGAAGTTATTGACCTGAATTAACAATATTTTGTGTAAGGTTGCCGGTAGGCTATATGCCTATAGATTTCAATTTACTCATATGAGAAAAAATGTTTGACAAGATGTAATGATGTAAATCAGTATTAGCTTGAAACATACAATATTTCTAGCAGCTCCATTTCGTCGTAGGTCATTGCTGAAGATTACTGAGTAAGACTTACAGCTTTAATGCAAATTCAAATGTGTGCTAAGTCCCATTTGCTACAGTTATCCTAGCTTTCCTCACTGTCGAGTCTTTAGGAACTCATGACGTGCTTGTTAAATGGGTATTTCCATCTACAAATTCACGTTTTACTTTTGAATCTACCGTAAATAAAACCGGTTTAACCTCAACCTCATCTACTTCCAACTATTCAGACAGTTAACCCCCAGAGCAGGAAAATATGCATTAATAATAAAAATTCAGGTAAACTCAGGATGTCACTAATCACTAAAGCGCTTATGCCCATTGTGGATAAACTATAAAATTCGCAATTGTGAATCTAATGGTTCATAAAATATATTTAGCCTTTCTATATTTGCACTAATTTCCAGAGTAAACTATATTTCTAGGTCGTAGTATTTAATATTTGCCAAGGATTAACCTTTATGAAAACCAAAGTGCCGTTTTTGTTTGTATTAAGCCTACCTACAGTTACTGCAAGGTCATGGTAGTGCTATTAAGTATACATGTAAAATATTCAGAATTTAGATTGATAAAAGTTTGCCAAAACATGGCATAATGGGTTAATGTTAGTAAACTGCTACACAATCAAAGAAAAGCCTGTTCATGAGCTACAAATTGTACATTTTTATCTAAGTTAAGCTGTTATTTGCGTCACCACCAGAAGCTTTTTAAGTATATTCATCCCCAGCATTGCCTTTCAGCAAGTTAATCTAGCAAATATGTACATGATTTCATATATACAACATATACTACAGTCAAACATCCAGGAAGTTTTTGTAACAATAGGGTTTACCGGTAATATGGCGTGTGTCATAAGGATTCCTTGATCTTCCGTATACAGTGTTAACAGACTCCCACCACATGCACAGTTCAGACACGTTCGTAACTCCAAGTGGAATGGCTCCGACCTTCTTGAGAATTTTAACAGCGTCAGCATCTTCAGGAGCTGTATGATCTTTCCGGTAGTAATGACCAGCAGTGTGTTTCAAACCTTTCAAAGAGAAGAAGATAGCATGTAATTACCAGTGCTAATTGCCATGCAAGAACTTTCAGACGCTAAAGACACAGATGAAATATTTTCAACAAAACAATTTATCTTCCGAAAATCATACTAAATCTAATCCCATTACAAAACAATAGACGAGACTTTAAAAAACAGGTCATGGTTGGGGACAAAAAAACAAAGCAAGGGAAGACCTGTGACTTTGAAGGAATAGAATTAAAAAGAAAATGGAATTTCAAATGATTACTGCCAATTAATTTTAATATACATACCTTGAACACAGAAGGAATCCTTGATGGTAAATGGGACACCGAGCAAAGGGAATTTGTCACGAAGCTCTCCCTCGTCGAACTCTCCCGATTGAATCAACCTATCCACTTTGCGTGATTCCTCAATGGCCATTTCAAACCGTTCATCAACCACACAGTTAATTTTACTGTTGACTTCATGTATTCTGCCGATAAAAGTCCGAACCACTTCTTCAGATGTCACTTTTCTCTTACGGATCTGAAAGACAAAAAAATGGGATTCTAAAGGTCAAAGTCCAAAAAATATCTTTCCCTTAGAATTCTAACAAGAAAATGCAAGTGCAATCAGCCGAAGAACAACATGGGTTCTTGTTTTTATCATTAATCATAATCATAGGAACACACATCAAATAGCATGAACTTTTGTAATAGCATGCATGGTTGCACAAAAGCATTTATATGTTTTGGCTTTTCTTTGGCTTCGCAAAGAATGGCAAAGATACATAATAGTTGGTTGGGATGAGTATGAGTATAAGAACAAAAGTTCAATGAATTACGAATTACAAAAACTACTACACATAATATTGGCCCCTAAAGAATCTCTGGCACACTGTATAATTCACCTCTAACATCTTAGACTAAAAAGTTCTCTCCATAAAAAATATCCCTTCTCCTGGCATTGGGCAAAGTGTTTTCTTCAGCTCTCTGAGGTTACCTACATATACATACTCCATTTTACGACGAAGTTATTATAACAATCCCTTGTTTTTGCCAATTCTTTCAATCATTAACAATACCTACTTAAATATACATTATACAAGGAATAACTTTAATTGGATGTTTCTATCTGTTCTCCCAATTATTACTCTACGGCAAAATCCATTTTCCATACGTATAGAAGTTTGTATGGTAATAATCCTTTAAATTAAAAACTAAATTCAAGACTTTTCCCAATGTGAGAGCAAAAATGAGATTTGAAAAAAGTTATAATAAAATTTTCAAAATCGCTTTGCATGGGTATATTAAAGTTAAAGCTTAAACTACCAATAAAGTTGCGATTTCTTCAGAAATGTACTCAACATTCATAAAAACTAGAGGAAGGTTGTAGGAGCTAACAGATGGAAAGTTCAGAATGTGAATCATTCTAATAGCCGGCTGCTATTACGTCCACTTGCGTATCAAAGTATTTAGCGACAAAAACAGTTTTAGCGCACTTATAATTTAAGCAGAGGATTCCCCAATTATCTTCATTAAAAAATTATTGCATTCAAGTACATAACAATGCAACCATTATTGTGGAAATTTAAAGGTGCAAAGTAGAGTTCCATAGTATGGCACCTACTCATATCTTCAATGTAATCTGAATATTCACTTTTTTTACAATGTTATACAAGTCCACGTAGCAAGACCACAACATTCACAGCGCATACACATTAGTGAAGTGGCCACTGCCACATCAGTAAAATAAAAGATGTTTCACGCTTGCTAAAGATTTCTGCAGTCAGCGGTGCAGCAGCTCTCCTATTTAAATGGCTTACATAACAACTCAGTTTTGGTAAAGAAAAGTGAGCATGCATGAAGGCCAAATCCATTGCGCTACTTTAGCATTAGCACTTATAATTCTACTATCTAGCCTCACTCAAGAGACAGCGGTGTCACAAAATTCTACAAGGCAATGAATGACAAGAAGAATGAGCATCCACGAGCTTAGGATGCAATAAATTTTACATCTGTCCTAGGGAAGACGGAATTTCGTGAATTATCTATGGGATTTCCCACAGCCACTGAGTTTACATATCAAAGAGTTACTCTTGATGTTGTGAATAAATTACGACTTCTACCTGTCTCTTCTCATCTTATTAACTTCAACAAGCTTAGATAATAAAATATTCAAATATGAAATCTTTTAAAAGTATTACAGCTGGATAACTGAAAAATTTGAAAGAAAATTGAAAATTCTGCTATGAATTCCAGTAAATGAGCCGGAATGTATACACGATGCTGTGAAAAGTAACTTTAGTAAATCAGACAACTTCTAAACAAAAAGTGTAAAAAAGTTTAAGAAAGGAAAAATATACATAATCCCTAAAAGTCTTTTACAACAACCTATAGATCATCTACATACTCATAAAAGACACAAGTGAAAAATTAACACATAGCAAGTCTTATATGGTTCTTAACCTAATTGGGAATTATGTGTCAGTGGAATAGAGCGGAAGGAAAACGAAGGACAACATTCTTATGGAAGACCAGTATCATAGATCAATACTTAGAATAGTGTCTTCCACAATTTACTCTTACTATGCAATTATATAATTACTATGCTCTTTGCATGCGTGTGCATGTGTTGTAACGTTTTGCTTGGATGCTTCCCTATATATCTAGTAGTAAACTTATCTCAAGGACAGAAAGTCTTAATTACACACACATTTCATAATTTACTTTACAATCAATTCAATACCGATTTTAATTAAGGACACATGCACTTTCATGCCCCGAACATGAAATATTTTCCAATATTTTCCCTTAAGAAAATTTTAACTATATGTATACTCGACAAAGACTAATTGGACATTTTTTTATATCAATTACAGTATCATCATCAAATAGCAGACGAAAAACAAAAATCGTCTTACCTGATCAGCAATGTTGGTGACGCTTTCCTTTAGAAGTTGTTTGTTCCCAATCGGTGGAAGGGGGTCCTTTTGTTTCGGGACTTTAACAGCCAGTCCAATTAAGACAACGCCTATGACATCGTATACTTTGTAAAGTATTCTGAGAAAGGCGGCCATAATAAACGATACAGCTGCGTTTACAACTGCAAAGTAAAAGACAATTTTCATTTTTAATACATATCCTTCGGCATAACTTACTAAATAAATAAGTGTAACTATTTTTCTATATCATATATTTACTACACTGCACATTTCAGCAAACTGAAAATATTGCATGTGCCCTTTAGTTTCGCTCACCACACAATCTCATTGTGTGACAAAAAGTTATTGTTACCCTCAAATTGAGACAGAAATGCAAAAAGTCAGTTCAAATATTGTGCAACAATGCATTGTTCTATGTGTATGTATTAATTTTGAACATGTTCCTTAGTTCCTTATTCCCTTTCATGTCTTGTCGTGATAAACCAGAGCATTTTCCTTATTCGCAAATAGCTGGTGTAATAACATGCTATACCACACATTTTGTGGCTTACATTAGCAAATCACTGAAACACGGAACGGTGAAACAAGACGTTTTATTATTTTTGCTATATTAAGCAATTTTTTAAGAACATTTATTATTTTTTACGCACACCTGCTCTGCATTTAGATATTACAGCTGCCAAATCATCGATCAATGAAAAACAGAACTCTGTATCTAGCAGAAGTTGTAACTTTTATAAAATTTTACATCATATCATCCTTCTGAAAGTATAAACTCATTGTACAGAAAAACAGAGCAGCAAAAACGTATGTTTTGTCAAGTTGGAAATAATTTTCGTATGTTAGATTGCATTTACATATCCCAACACATTTTTAGTGTACCTTTACCCAATGTCTATACTTTTACAATGCAAAATTGGTTGATACTGATTAACCTCGCATAAAGAGATGAACAAATCTTATTCTACATCCGATGCGACCAAGGGCATCAAGAATACAAAGTTAAAATGTCAATACACACACTGACCAAACAGGTACTGGCTTGAGGACAAGGTTTAAATGAAATCGTAACATAAGCACAAAAATATGCTTAGGTATATTTATAAGCATTCCTATTGCAATCAGTAAAATTATTATGTGCTAAGTAATCTTACATATTTATTATATGCATCAATACTAGTTTGGCACTTCTAATAAGTCGTGAAGGTTATGTACAAAAAGTTGAAGATCAGATACATAACCTAACCCAAATGCTAATGAACATTTATTTCCTAAATTGCAATTCCATACAGGAAGAGAACAGGTATCTTTGCTATTGTAGCTGTCACATATTAAATCTGTACAGTATAACAAAGAACCTACATAAATCCATTTCGTGCTCTGACTATCGTTTTCTTTTCGCTAAATACATAATCATAATAATTATATTTCATATACTCTACGCATATATGAATAGTTATCGTGTTTGAAAAATATATAATAAAAATGACCTTTGCCTTTGTCATATCGAGGGAAAACTAGTAATTCTAATCTATAAAGCTTTGGTAAACAACACAAACATGTTTTTGCTTCGGCATTACCAATAGAAAAACCCTCAAATTATTTTCCTGGGTAAATAAGTCAATTATTCTTCATTTCAACCAATTGTGTGAATATTTAACACTCCAGTTTTCAATAGGTACTCCAGGATTTAATTGGGCAACGCAATCGTTTCAGTAAGTTATCAAAAATAACATTTCCTTCTTCAAACATTTATCAAATGTTCATTTTTTCGACTATAAGGAATGGAGTAAAGGGTTTAAAGGAGTAAACATTACTAAAATAATCAAGCATTGGTTTGTAACTTTCTGAAAATGTTAATAAAATAACGTCTCACGTCTGGTCTACATATTTTTTTGACTCATAAAGGCTGCATATCGCATATACGGTTTGGACTTTGGACCAGTGCATAGGTAGATGCAATAAAAACCTTTATCGAAAAATAGGTTCATAATAATCTTCTACCGTTTGATCAATGAGCCATAGTAAAGAGGGAGGCTGTGAAACAATAGTGTAAAAATGTTTGCAAAGTGCCGCTATTAACAAAGATTAGAAATGATTAGCTAACTCTACTCTGTGATGGCATAAGGTAACCGCATATCGTAGGCGAAATTAAAATTAATACTGTCAGTTTGAAGTATGGTTCTGTATCATATTGCGTATGTATGCATAATCAGGAGCTTATGTAGCAGTTTATGACTTGTGAGTCACCGTATAGTCAAAGTTGCATTCATCCACTTACTAAGCTGCACATATCGCATAATCGTATCTCCTGTAAGTACTGTTACGTTGCTGCATGCATTATGTCTACATGCAACTTGCAACATGAAAGAAGTGACATAGAGGAAAGAAGAACAAAATCGAAAGGGAAACTCAACATGAATACAGAGACTCTCATCTCATTCAGCTTCATTTCTGTCTTAAGTCTTGCCATAAAAGTATGCACAATCCTCTTGTATGGCTATCTTGGTTTTAATACATATATAGCAGCTGTACTTATTCTTCATGCATATTACGCATATTGGTTCACGCAAATCTCACCTGCCCTAAAGCAAGTACACGTACGCAGTGATTTTGTAAATCTTACTTAACTAAACTTAGAATATTTACCACACCTACAAAGGTTGGAAGTTGAGTTTACTAACGAAGTAGGCACTCCAAATATGCTATAGGCCTTTATAGCTTATACGATTGGGATTTTCCTAAAGTTGAACTGAATCGGCAGCTTAAAATAGATTCCTAAGGATGTTTCTTTAGAAGTCACACCTGGTGAATGTTCGACAATTGTACTCAACAGCCTATAAGAACTGCATGTTCAGAATGATTTTATAACTCTTATCACCCACTAGCCCAGATGACAAAGGTAATTTTAGTCTGTAGTGTATAGACATTGTAAGTGAAGTAGGCAAATGACTAGGCAATTTTACATTCTTAACTTAACCACCTATCCGACTTGACTTTATATAACCAACGATATTTTAAGGTGCTGATGAAGAAAAACCAAACATAATCACAGACAACATCTATATGCCTTGGGCTATGTGTGCGGGTATCAGTACATAAGAAAGACACTGTCAAACAAAGACTCTTTTCATTTCACGTTTGGATTGATCAACTTTCTAAAAGCGGATGCATCTTTATACGCTAAATCAGGCTATTTATATTGCCGATGTAATACTAAATAGCTAAGGACTAAGAATAGTCATATTAAATTGCAGAATAAGATTCAGTGATATACTTAGCTAAATATTAGTCTGAATACCTTCAACTATATCTGTTTATAACATCCCCAAACACGGCAATAGTTTATGATATACACATGAAGTACAAATAACACAAAACGATTATGAGTCTCAAATAAATCATATCCTAGTCCTAGTCTGATATTTAAATGGGCTTGAGATATTCCTAAACTAAAACTAGGTGTTGCAGAATTGTAGACAAGTCTCTATCCTTAATATTTATAGGCTACTAACAAGTGTTAGCTAATGCTGGTAAATTACTGCGGACTGTTTCCGATGTCTTTTCCCTGTAGACAATAGCATGCAATTTTCAATCACGATTTTATGGCTTACTATTTCTGTGTAGCAAGTGTCAGCGTACAAAAATACAGATCTCTGCTAAGCAGTTATATAATAAACGAATCGCATACTCACCACTACTCATATTGTACATAATAAAAACATGTACATATTAAAATTACTAAGATAGTGAATTAACAAATGCTGACACGAAAGTTTCAGTACGTGCTCTGCACTTCTTTAGAGCACATAGCCTAGATAAAAAATATAATATTATTATTTGTTTTTACATGTACGGACTATGAACAGTTGGTGATTGCGAAACCGTTTCACTTATCTCCTTATCACAGAATCCAATATGCGAGCTACAATCGATTGTTTAATTACACCAGGCAGCGTTTCCGAATGGCTACGACTACAATTCTGGCTCTTAAACGATTCTAATTTAAATTGCCCAATGTAGAGTACAGCAAATTTTGCATTGAAAAATTAAGAGATCAAAACTACTTGAGCTATTTATACAAGTTAAATGATGCACGTGAAAGTACGGAGTAAGTACTTACTATATAGTAGTAGTAAGTTACTACATAGCTACAGATGCCCACCAGTTATCTAGTAAAAAGATATATACATATTTATGTACCCATTTCTCACTTTACTAGCATTCACAACCTGATTTTCTTGTGGAACCCCAAATAGATATTTAATTCCCCTACTAATATTAAAATATAAAAATTGCCTCCAATTGCAAGTATCATTGTCACAACTTAATATTGCTCCGTTTTGATTTTTACAATTTTCAAATGTAAAACAAAGATTGTATCAAATTAATTGTTGCTGAATCTTCTTCATAGCAAATTATTGCGCAATAATTATTACTGTATATAGAGCCACTACAAATATCACACTAAGACACCCAGCATACACCACATAATATAAACTCAGTTGCAGGTATAAAACTAAATTAAATATATTCCACCTAAAGATGTACTAAAATATTTAGCATGCGAATAGGAAAAAACACTTGTTGGTATACACAGTAAGCACTACAACAATTATAAATATATATAAATAGATACTCAATCGATTCGCGACAAACTAGAGGAAGTGAAATCGAATTGTTTGAGTGCTTTTGTTTCATCAAATTTGTCATTTCGTTAAACAGACGTAATATTTATCTTTGCTGATAAACAATTTTGCAACTGTAAACACATTGTGTGAGGTT
>JAAAYG020023013.1:7644-17927 GCA_009936455.2 Tomocerus minor | reverse complement strand
GATTATTGTTGGAAATAACGTAAAATTAGAAGCATGCTCAGGATGTTTTCATCTATAGCAACCCACAAATTCTTTCAGGTTTCACTTTTTTCTTCAAGATTTTTCTTTGCATTTATTTTTCATTCATAACATTTCAAAGTAATATAATGTATAAATTATTTTGCTGAGTATGGTATAAGGCAGGTGTATCAATACTCACACATGACATACATAATGGATCTTTTGTTTTACATGATACCAAAGGAAAATGCCTGTTTTCCAGGGTGCTGACGAATGAGACTTAAAACTTCATGCATTTTATGTGCTAGCAAACACATTGTGTGTTAAATGTTAAACCGTAATCGCTATTACAAGACTGAGTTATTTTTTATTTTGTTCTCGGTCCAGATCTCGCATCGCCACAATCCAGCTAGAGAGCCAGAAAAACGTGTATATAATATGACGATAAAGACAGTTATAATATTTTGTTATACTACATAGATAAATCATAGAACATCTTCATCGTGATGATGACCATGGACGAATACTAATATTTATTCGGATTTTGGAATATGCTTCGTATATTTGGCCAAAATGTTTTGCTTACTTTTCGGGGTTAAAATCGTGACTAAAGTTGAGCTGCGTATATTCCCAGGCATTGAGATAAAAATAACGGAAACACATGAATAAACAGCAGTCATAATGGACAATAAGCGTACCTATTACATATTTTCATAAATATTTTATACTACCTACCTATAGTGCAATGCAAATTGAAATATCATCTGAAATTCCTATACTGCTCATGCATTGCAGGGTTTCATAATTACATAATAGGAAGGGCACCATGCAGATTTTCAAAACAACATAAAAACCGATGAGATTGGAATTATTGACAAGTGACGACATACAGTATTTAAAGGCGGATAAATAAATTGTACATCTACCTGTCAATACTATAACATAGATGCTTCACATTCCGCTACTCTGTAGTCTGTATATACTTTTTCTACCCTAAACTCAACTCAAAAAGTGGTCATCATTCGACTTTCGTTCGACTACTAACCAGTTAAACACGTGGAACTGCGGTAAGAAACAAATATAATGCGACACATAAACAGACGGTGGAATGTATACTAATTGGATTCTGAAACTCTTCGTTTGACCAGATTAAAAGATTGAGAGTTTAATAAAGCTTCCGTTCGAAGCCACAATGACGAAGAATCGTTTTCTAAATTAGAGCTATCTTTATCACAATTCAGTTCAGATAAAAGTTTTTCCATTTCCAACATTTTCGCCTTTTCTTCATCAATAAGATTCGCTTGCTGAAGATCTACTTCTTCAGGCACTTCGGAACATTTTTGAAATAAGGTCACTTTTGGTTCTTCGACCACAGACGAGCTCTGCTCAGTTGGAACGTATTCGTTACCATCAAGTGATTTCACAATATCTTCTTCGACGGGAATCTTTTCTATATCTGTACTAAAAGGGGATTGCATATTTTTATAGCTATTGACATCTTGAGCAACAAATGCAGGATCCTCAATAGGTTCAAACTCATTTATTGATTCAGAAATCGGAGGGAAATCACTGTCTGTCGTACTTTGGCTTTCCTCGATGACTTCTACTCTTTGGGGAGATTCTCTGGTGGAGCTTCGATTTAGTTGCATTTCTACTAAACTAATCTTTCTAACCATATCGGCAATAGAATCGTCTAGTTTCTCCTCCTGCGTAGTCATATGTACTGAAGGACTGGGAAGAATAGTTGGGGGTAAAACAGAATTGTCTGGAGTCGCTGGCCATATCGGATTAATCTCACATAAACTTTTACGTCTTTCTAACTGATTAATATGCTTTTCCAATTCGGCAATATTCGTTGTTTGTGTACCACTGGTGACACTGCTATCCGATGACACTGGACTCGCTATTGCCTCTCCTTTAGCTCCAAATATATTCGGGAGTTCAACACGCCCAAAGCGACGCTTCCTTGTATTGGGAGCTTCATCTGAGACAGATGTCAGGGACGATTGTGGGGAAGGTGGATTTGATACCTTCCGTCCTGAATCGAATTCCAGGTTCAGAGAATCCGTCAACCATTTCGGATCAATATCTTCACTTTCGTACGTCTTTTTTCTCCACCCATTCAGAAATTTATCCTGTGCTTTTCCATGCTGAATTTCCCCTTTAGGTACAGCGTTAGCACCAGCACATTCTAAATCGGAGAAAGATGAACGCAGCCAGACCTGTTCTCAAGGCATGGACTTATTCTCAGTACCCCAATAATAAAATTCTTCACAAATCGTATTTTTTCATGCATTATATTATTCCAACAAATGTTTCCAATAACTTACATTATCAGCTATTTTAGATGGTTGTCCTATTTGATCTAAGCCTTCATCCAGGCTTACACTGAATTCATTTTTAAATAATTGCGAGCCTATTTCTTCAGTAATTTCTTGTGCCATTTCCAATGCTTCGATAGGGTTGGGAGGCCAGCTATAATACAAAGGAGGCAAATTATGAGTCAACAAAAATAAATGCAGTTTTACTAAGTTGTTCGACCATTAACGATTGAGTAGAGTTAATAATTTGTAATACTATTTGTTTAAATTACGTACCCCGGAATGATTAAGCGTGTTGATAGAAGGTCATAAAGATTTGGTAATGTCGCCCGTAAATCGGGTGTAGAGAGGCCGCAATACCACCGTAACTGAGCGATATTTTTATTGAGAAGATATATAGCATAAGTTGAATAAACATCCTTTCTTCCTCGAAAATATAATGGAAATTCTCTTTCTTTATCAGGAATTTGAGTCGTTATGTGATCTACAATGCGGGACCGAGATCCGAAATGTCTGATAGTGTAACGCAGTGGAATACCCAGAAAAAAACTGAGCATAGCTATCATGTGGGCAGTATATCCTAAGGCGACAGATATTTGACCCCCACCCTCACTTCCATAATCTTCAGCATTTGGTAACTGAACCTCGTTTATGGAAAAACGCTTGGCCCCTGAAACCTAAAACAAAAATGGTTGATTACTGTATTTGTATGGACATTGGGATTCATATACTTTAACTAAACAGTCAATCAAAATCTACGTCAGGTAGGAAGTACCACTTACCAAATTTAAAGGGTATATGACTAACAATTCAGAAATAAGCTGCCTTTTTCTTAAAGTTACACGACATAACAGTTGAGACAAACGCTGCCGTTTTTCTTGTAATTTGGTTTTCATCTCCCGAAATCTCTCACGTTCTCTATTTAGTGCGTGAGCTTTAGAAAACAGGTCCTCTGAAATATCTTCCATTTTTAAAGCCTCCTGCTTTAGTCTTTGAATTCTAGTTTCTGCTCTCCTTTTCTCATCACATAAACAGCCAACTTTTAATTTAATAGCTTCTATTTCCTCTTTTAGTCTAATTTTCGTTTTTCCTTGTTGTTTTCTAAGAGAGAGACTTGGATGAAGAGGCGAATTAGAAAAAGATGGCGATCCTGCAATTTCTGTTGAGTACCCGTACAAACTAATATTTGATTTCCATTTCCTAGCTTCGTCCAACTATGAATCAAAAAAAAGAATTTCAAAGTATGTCCAAATAAATCAATTACAATTACAGATGGTAAAATTATATAAAAGAATATATCTTACTTCTTCAAGCACAAATCTTTGTTTTCTGAACAACGCAAGCAAATTTTTTATATTATACGAATTCCGACATAGATTAGAAGACATTTGAAACTGAAGGAATCTTTTAGGAACAACAGGCTTTGATTTCACACATTCTAATGATGTAAAATACCCATACGGTGTACGAAAACAAATTGTATTTTTAGCGAATTCGGTGGTTTTCCAGGTGCATTTACTTCCTAAATGATGTAGGCCTTTAAAGAAAACGCCCCATGTAACGATGGGTCGTCCACCCCCCGCCCATATTCTTACAACACAGCCAGGAGCAGACAGTCTTATCGTATCGGGCATTTGTCGGAGCTCTACTTCTTTCCATGTAAGAATTCTTCCACCTGGAAGTCTTTCGCTCGTGAAGAAGGGCACTGACATCGGCTTCATATGAAGTGTATAATATACTTCATTTTCCTCTTCACAAAGCTCCAAATTTATCGCTATAATTTGAATTAAATTTCTGAGACGTATCTGCAAATTTAGAAAACACGAAAAATAATGTAAGTTTTCCACTTCTACATAGATGACATTTTAATTACTACTAATTGCTTAATTAAAGGGGGCAGCATTTGCATTCTTCCACTCAGACAATGTTTTTAACAGCTTACACAAAACACAGAAGTATACTCTAGTTTTGACTACAATTTCGGAATTAACGGGATTCGAATAGACAATGATTCTTAATCAAAGTAATCGAGACTTTACATTAAAAATCTGGAATCGAGATTTTTTGACCCTATTTTCTTGACTCGATATTTTCCTGAGCACATTTTCCTTATCCTGTCCTTGCATATATTATACACGCAAAGAATATTTGCTTAATATTCCCAAAATGCATAAAATATTATACCTGTTGAGTAGTTAGAGGTATCCAATCTTTATGACGGGGGTCCGAGCGTTGATAAACTAAAACTGACATCTTAAATGTCAACTTTTTAAAATATTTTGAACACTAATGTTTACAGTTTTTTATACACATTTTATCTGTACCGCATATTTGGCTGTCTAAGGATTGTTAGCATATCGGTGTTTAGCCGCACAACAGGTATGCATTTAAACTGAATGATGAAAAAGTGTGCTGGTTTCAGCGCCCTCAACTGCCCTTTGCAATCTCAACCTCGAGTCATCGACAGCCGGCTGAAAGTTCTCTTCGAAATTTTTGGCTTTAATCCGTAATTTTGAGATTAAATAATATCTTATTTAACACAAATTCAGAACAGAAATGGCTCTTGGAGATTTAACCTCTGCTGCTGGTTTGAAAAAGCTCAATGAGCTTTTGAGAAGCCGTAGTTATTTGGAAGGGTAAGTGAGAAGATGTAACTTTTGTAATTTATTTTGTGTTACACGTAGTTCAGCACTGCACTAGATACATGTGTAAGGTCTGTGTTTACCAGCAAATCTTTTTTTATTATACTCTCCAAAATTTTGCCCGAATAAATGCACAAAAAGTGAAAAGAATTTTCAGATTTGTTTGTCTTGAGCCTTGGCTTAGCATGTAACATGTAGGAAAGTCAAATATGGTATATGTACGATTATTGGTATCAAAATTATGAGTTGGTTTTTTTCGTTGCAGATATCAACCAAGCAAAGCAGATACAGCAGCTTTCGACTCCATTAAATCTTCGCCAAATGGAAATGATTATCCACACGCTCTTCGCTGGTAAATAAATATTTGCTTATTCTTAAATACACCAAGCTATCTCATATGTAATTTGGTATTTATACGTGGATATTAACTTTCAATACTTCTGCCACAGGTACAACCATATTAAAAGCTTTGGAGATTTAAGGAAACAATTTCCTGGTGCAGTTCCTGCTGCAAATAGTAAACCGGCTGCGAAAGATGATGACGATGATGTAGATCTTTTCGGTTCTGACGAGGAAGAGGTTAGTGTAGCTAATTACCTGAATTCCTTGTAGTTAGTAGAAATTCAATTTTTAAAATATTTGACTTCGGTGTTCAAGGAGTTTAATAAATATTTAAAATATGAGTCTCATGTAAATACACTGAATATTTTTAAACAAATAACCCATAGCGCCTAGTATTGATAACTATGTTTGATATATGTATGTCATATTTATGGATTTGGTATTAGGATGATGCAGCAGCAAAAATCCGAGAACAACGTCTCAAGGAATACGCAGACAAAAAGGGCAAGAAGCCTGGTCCCATTGCCAAGTCCAGCATAGTATTAGATGTCAAGCCCTGGGACGATGAGACCGACATGAAGGCAATTGAAACCGCCGTTCGTGGTATCCAAATGGATGGCCTTGTTTGGGGAGCTTGTAAGTATTCTGTTCACATATAATATATTTGTAACAACTGATCCAATAGAATGTGTTTGTTGCAATAATTACCCAGTAATAAATTGTATAAAAACTGTGTAAAGTAATTGTTAATTGGTTTGCAATTACAACGAACAATAATGTCTACATGTTTTCTTTGCAGCCAAATTAGTTCCTGTTGGTTATGGTATCAACAAGCTCCAGATCATGATGGTAGTGGAGGATGAGAAAGTTTCCATTGATGCTCTCACCGAAGATATCCAAGGATTTGAAGATTTAGTACAATCTGTAGATGTAAGTTAATTTTTGATTTATAGACTGTTGTGCATGTAATTTATTTTCTGTGAGCACGGTATGGTTGTCTGTAATTCATTTTAGTAATGTGATATATGATAAATACTAACCTAATGCAAATTGATAACATTTATTTGATTGAACTTTTAGGTTGCTGCATTCAACAAGATCTAAACTATCTTGCTGTACACATCCTCATTATATGGATGAAAATTCTAGGTTAAGATTGAGTGCCTTCGTCCACTTTTTGACGTGAATAAGATTTTCCCATCACATCCTACATTGTGTATTTTAGTTGTAAGGTTACTTACATACAAACTTACAATTAAAATCAAATTGCCATTCGAAATTGTGTTGTGTGCCTATTATTTCATATAAATGTAATGATCAGAGTATACTTTCATTTCAGGGGCCTGTTAAAAATTGCTATCAAAGCAAGTGAAGGCTAATTGAATTAGTTATCGGTAAGAAAATGTGCAACCATCTCAAACATTGTCTGCGATGATGTTTAGTTTATATAATGTCGGATAGACTTGTAGACAATAATATGTGTATATAATGCAATTTTACATGTACTCCTGTTTTCAAAGATAACATTTTAATGCATCCGTTTACCAGTGCAAACGGTTTTAACTTTTTTCAAAGTTTCTAAAATCCACAGTCATCCTCATCGCACGGACACCGATGGGTGCTCTCATTATCAATTATACAACCAGCAACAGATGTTGAAAGTCTTCATGCATGTATCCAAGTTTTATGTCTCACGTAAGGCTAGTAATGTGCGGAATGACGTCAATTTAGTTATCGCATTAATATCTGCTGTGTATAAATTCACTTCACTATAATATTATATAAACTATATAGTACATAGAAACTGGCTGGGCGTAGTAAACATGAAGATCTTAGTTTTTGTCTGCAAACTGACAAGAGCTCATCTTAGACTCAACTTTTTAACTACATGTAAATATTATATGATCCTACAATTCCTAGTCCTACCCTACCCATTATGATATATTAATTTAATGTTTTAGTATCCAGTAGTCAGCCTATTAATGGAATAAGTGGAAAAAACTTTCATCAACAAGAGATATAAATGATATCGCTTCGCATTTGCACTAAAATTTTATGATTTGCGCTTCATAACAAAAGAATGACATATTAATTGTTGTAATTTAGTATATTGTAAAAGTCATTTAGCAGTCCAACAGGTAGGTACACTAATTTTCCTGCTGGTCCTGCTGTTGAGACATTGCATGATGGATTGTATCTATAATTATTTATTTATGTAGCCTATAGGCATCATAACATAATAAAGTCAAAGTCCACATAAGTACCTAGTAGAATATTGATGATAATGACAATAATGAGACAGGATAGGTCGCAGACCAAAGTTTTCCCCAAATCGTTTCGACTTCTGGTGTAACTTACATGACAGAATTACGTGAGACATTAACCTCTTGACAAGAATTTTGAAATCCCGTAAAGATTTCCTATATGTCGCTTTGCCGCTGTGGCGTTGAGTCTAATTTAAAATGCAAAATTTTCCAGCCAGGTTCCGTCAGCTGGGGAAGCGTATTTTACTTTGTCTTTCTAAAATCAAAATGCATTTTTTTTCAAAAAAAAACTTTTTTCCTTTACAGAATTTTTTCATTGAATCAGGGCTGGAAATTATGTCGACCCTTCCTTAAATTCCCAATGCTAAATTAATTCTTGATATTTTGTTTACTTACATCTTATATCAAGATTTACTATACTAAAACTGTGAGTGTGACCATTCTGTACACAAACAAAGAGACAGTGAAGGTGAAAATATTTAGAGAGAATGGGTGCTACTGACTATTATTACACATTTTATTAGTCAAAGAATTTTGCAACTTTTCAGTATTGTATACGGTACATTTGCTGGAAGGAGGGTTTACATATAAACATTATTAGTAGAATAAAATAATTACAAAATTAACAAGAACTAAAACAAGCGCTTTTTAAATGCATTCCAATCTCCCTCGATGAGAGATGCAGTAAAAGATATCACGTTATTACATTGTATACTATTAACATTCTTATTAACTTCGGTAAGGTTGGTTGAGAACATTCAAAATGTACAGAAAATTCAGTAGGTATCTTGACTTCTTTCGGACACACTTCTTCCGAGGAAAAGGAATGAATGTGGTTAACAATTTGTACTAAACTTTCTGCTCTATGCAAAAGCTATCTACTCGTAGTAGTGACCACATAGAGATAGTAAAAGGAAGTCGTAAAATAAAACATGGATGATCGACATATTTGTACGACGTTTCCTCTGCTGCTTTCAATAGAAATTCTGAAGTTTGAGATAATTCTCAATTTTTACCTAATTATACTCGTCTGTTTTTTTTGGAATTTTTGAGTTGAATGATATGGCCAGTAGAACACTATCGTATATGAAGAGGAATATCATAGAGATTTCTATGGTCTTAGTTTGTTTGCAGAACCTTGTTTCGCTAATTGTTGTTGCGTTTGAGCTCCCGGATTTGCTGCGGAAGGTCGACGGTTTTTCTGATCGGATGATTTATTGTTGGTAGGACCTGTAGGCTGGTTAGCTTGAAGTTGTTGATTAGAAAGTGTATTACCCGTAAGCGAAGGTCTTGGAGGACTTTTATCTGATGGTTTCAAAATTTTGAAGGAGCAGTTTAGATCCTGGTCAATGCAAACCATTCCTCCAACCTGCAACAAAATTTTGCCTTCGTAATTATTTTGTAAAATTGACTAATCAAGAGTAAAAGCTGAAAAACTTGCGCAATACATTGTCGAATTCTCCACAATAATTCGGAGCTGAGAAAATTGTGACAAGCTGACGTTTTGCGAAGAATTCATATCCATCCTCAACAACTTGGTGAGCACGGCAAACGAGATCCAGTCCGTGATGAATGAGAAATTTGGTGACCACGTCAGTGCCAAATGTAAAGGAAACTCCACGGTCGTTTTCTCCCCAACCTAACATTTTCATGAGATTATTAGCCAGAACAGTGAGACATAATAATGATCCAATGATCGGTATTCACAAACCGGTAATCCCTGGTTCAGGATCCGACCATAACAAATCGCAAAGCAGACCGCAGTCAGGAACATCCGTTGGACGCATAATTGCACGGATTTGTTCCATGTGGTGCAGTTCGGGACTAAGCCCTCCATGTACACAGAAAATCTTTTCATCAACAATAGCAGCGATTGGCAAGACATTGAAGCAATCGACAAATATTCTCCAAAGTTTGATATTGAATCTTCGTTTGCATTCATCGTAGAACCCGTACATCCGATTTATAGAAGCACATTCATGATTTCCCCTCAACAGGAAAAAGTTTTCCGGATATTTTATCTTGTAGCAAAACAACAGACAGATTGTTTCTAATGAGAATTTACCCCTATCGACGTAATCCCCCAAGAAAAGAAAATTTTCTTCAGGTGGAAACCCCAATAGTTCAAACAATCTGAGAAGGTCCCCAAATTGACCATGAATATCGCCTTTTTTGTTAACAAACGATAGAAATAATTAATTCAAAGTCTAGAATTTCTGTTGTAGTACTGTCAGTAATTTGTATTCCACGTAATGTGTTACATAATTATATTATTCTGTTCTTTATTACCACAAATCCTGATCGGGGCACCGATTTCCAGAAGAATCGGCTGTCGCAGAAAAACATCGCGAGCCTTCAAACATAACGACTTTATTTCAGCTTCACTCATTTGTACAGGTTTCTGCGTTTTTTGAGTCCGACATTCTACCAGTCGGTAAATGAGACTGTCCACATCTAGAGGATCCGAGCTTGCGTCCAAAGACATGGCCAATTACAATTAAAGTGATTTATTATAGAAATCCTTATTATGTGCAAATATGTTTACATTCTTTCTGTTTCATTGTGCATGCATATAAAAAATAAAACTAAATTATTTTTTTAACACTACTTTCTTGTAGTCTGTTGATATTACTTATTTACAACAATCTCCCAGAAACAGAATTTGCAAAAGATGCAAATGTTTATTAAATTATTTATCTTTTCGTATCACAATT
>JAAAYG020022991.1:4800-17947 GCA_009936455.2 Tomocerus minor | reverse complement strand
CAGGTTGTTATAATCGTTTTACAACACCTTGCCTTGGTACCACACAGTGCAGTGGTAGAAAGTTGAATTTTCTCAGAGAAATGTTAATAAACAGGGTTTGTTGCCATTTCTCTTGGTAAAAAATCAAATAACATTACCTGTTGATCCGATTGTGAGAAGTCACTTGATCAATTTTCCATTGTCAATCGTCGGTTGATGGAGTTTAAATTAAATAGAAAATAAAGTTTGAGATCAACAACATAGACTTTGTAAGGCATAAAACAGTTTATTTTTTTGTCGGAAACATAATATAATATCAGCATTTTAACTGCTAAAAATTTATGATTACTAATTGCAACCGAATAATAATAATATAATAATAATAATAATATCAACAATTATATTTACTACCAACCAAAAATAATGTACGAATTTTATAAACAAAATGCATTATGTACTTATTCTATTTAAAGCAAAAACAAGTACCTAACTATAATATAGCAAATAAAGTAAATCTAAGAACTTATGCATGTACAAATCCTAAAATGCATTAATTTCATCAAAACATATTTCCACGTTTTTAAAATATCAAATCCTATGGCAGCAATCCTATATCAGTGGTATAAAGAGGATCAACATCAAATACAAAGCTGCCAATTAATTGCTTGAACAGTGTTTTGTTACAAGACTGTGCTAGTGTAATGCAAAGTCTGTAAAAATACTAAACATAATTTCACAAAACAGGGCTCCTTGAATTTTGACTTAATAACTAAAACGAAATTGTTTTTTTCAAAATCTGAGGGCAAAAACTGTTTTCGAGTACAGATTATAAATTTCCCTAACTGTTACTAACAATACATATCTATAGTTATGTATAATTGAGCCGCTTTCTGTTTTATCGAAATTAAGTCTTTTCATTTAAACTCGTAGGTACCGTATTGACAGTTAGGGATAGCATACTGTTGGAATACTTTGCATGGAATCGGTAGTAGGAATAGTAGAATATCTCCATTACAGCAACACAAACAGCGAGGGCCAATCCAATCAAAAATAGAAAAAACAAAACATTTACATGTTCCATTTCCAATACTTGGGGTTCCCCATCATTATCAGCAACTAAATGTGGCAAAGAATCATTGCGTAATCCTCTTAGATGATTTATAACAGATTTAGTCTTTACATAAGATTGCTTGATCTCACACCATTTTATTATCCATGGAATTATTCCTGAGGATTGTAATAATTTGGAGGTTTTGACTATCTGGGATTGAAACATGCTCGTGTGACTAATGAACCAGTTGAGAGCATTATTAATAGCATTTTTGGACTTTTGAAATGTCAATTTTCGATGCTGGAGTTTGAAAGCATTTTGCAATGCCGCTATATGTAGGGAATCGTCAATGAAATATTCATTGCCATTTTTAAGAAACCTTAAATAAGCGGTTGTTAGATTGGGGGTTAGTGCCCTTGACGAATTTAAGTTTTGGATGATGATATTGTAATAAAACTTTGGGCTCCTCATATTTTCATAGATTAGAATTTTCAGAGCATTTGAATGTGATCCATTGTAATCTTCCCTAGCGGCCTTTGTGAATACAGAGGATTTTGAAGTGCCAAGTTGTTCAAATGTTTCTGGTGGGTTTGGCAGACTTGATCTTAGAATAAAACTAACCAATTCCCCCCTATAAGTTTCCGAAATTATAAGACAATAAAAAAGCCAAGGCAGAAAACACAAACGAAAACAAACTCTCCGAGTTGGACATTTTTCAATACATTGATCAAGAAGTGGACGAAAAATCAATCCAATTGTTTCGGCGCATATGGCAGCGTAATTTTTCGAATTATAAGTTTTGTTAAATACACTAATTGTAACAATAATTATCCAAAGAGCAAAAGCCGACAAAATTGAGGCAATAATAATTTCTGAACTTAAAGGCCCAAAAATCCCCTTCCAATGAATTGCTACCTGAGTTTGAGGGGAAAGAAATTCAATGGAAATAGAATCGCCGTAAAAGAAAATTATGCCGTGGAGAGCATTGTCATCCGAAAACCCAAATCTGCGAAACACAATATCTGGTTGTATTGTACAATTTTTGAACTTAGAACAATGACTGACAGTCAAATTATACATTTCAGCAATATAAAAACTTGTATAAAACTCAATTGTATTAACAGGACGAAATTTAGAAAACTGAAGAGATAGAAATTTATCTGTTGAAAACCTGTCATTTGGTTTCTGTTTCATTAGATCGAATTCTGGTAAATTTGCAATGTTAATAACAGCTTTGTTAAAGTTTTTTCGTCCTTGGAAAAGATCTTCAATTGTTGTAAAAGGACTCCAGTCTGTATTAACACAAAAATGGCATACTGTAAATATTTCGCGTGAAGTTATTTGTATTATGTATTTGTACTTTCCAAATGATTCCATGCTATGATTCCTATTTTCAATAAAGAAATCATCCTTGCTTGGATGCATGACAAATAAAAATTTGCGTCTTTTCATAATCTGTAAAGCTTGTGCCAGACGTAATTTTTTGGGATTTGTGTTATAACTGGTCAAATTCGCGATAGTATTTATCGTTTTTACTATTAATACGTCAAACTGTTGGGGAAAATGGATATTTCTGTAGGAATTACAAATATTTTGGTTTGCGTTTCCAGTAAAATTCGTGGACTCTTTTGATGAAGTAATTATTTGTTGATTGAAATCAAGTTCATGAAAATAACTCAAAATGTAATTTGTTTCATCTGCAATTGAAATAATGTCTTCTATATCGTAATGAAATGTTATGAACTTTGCATTGGAAGACTTGAGAGTTTTCAAGAACGTTTTAAAAATTCTCATTGAATTTTCCGTGGAACTTGTAACATTTGTTATAATTGAAAAAACTGAGTAGAAACTAACGGTAAACAGAAAGAAATTTACTGATTTCATTTTTGTAGGGGATTTTCTTAAATTGTAGTTACTGAAACTGGTCAACCCAAGGGCTCTAAATATCCTATCCTATATTAATTTCAAATTTCGTCAATGAAACACTCAGTTCAAAAATGCTAATGAATATTTCAAACCTTCACATAATAAACATTTATTTTACAATGGCTAAGGAACTAAGAAATAATGATTATAAAATAACTTGGTAGCTACCAAAATCCGCTAGGTACCTGAGCAATATGCTATTGAAGTATATCTAAAGTTTTTGTTTAAATCTGTACTAAATAATTTTATGAAATAAGCATATTTATCAGTAGAAGAACATACTATAGGCATTGGATATAAAACTAGTCTTTCAATAGAAGCTAAACATAGCCTCTTTTTCTCTGATTATAAAGGCCATCTAAGGCTTTTATCTAATTATATTCCATTTTAACAAAATACAAAATTTTGTCTCCTATTATCAATTTTTCAGTAACTCCATCCAACTATTCCATCTAAGTACAATACAAAAGACGAATATTTTATAACATTATTCGACATACTTCCAGGAACTTGAAATATACCATATATATATATACTTAAATACAAACGAAGTTTTTTAATGTTTCTACAGAAATTCCTACTATTAAGTACTTATAACGTAAAGTATTCCCAACATAAAATTTACGTAATGTACATTAGCCTGGTCTAAAAAAAGTATGTGAATAGAAATATTTCCGGTCCTAGTCTGGAATTTCTGCATACCCATTGTCTATTATTGCTACAAAAAAGCTCGTTGGGCATTATGGAGGTACAAAAGGGTACCAAACTTTTGAGTAAAAGAATATCCATTAATAATAGCCAACAAATCCTTAGCAGTTTTTGCAGCAAAAGAAGTATAGGAAGGTGCCTACAAATTGTCTGTGCATTCCTATTAAATACCAGGACGGTTTAAAAACTTTGCAACCGCTTTAAAACGACTTTACAAAACTTCATTTACGCAGCCAGAAAGTTCTGGGGGCTCAACTTTTAGAACATTTTAATTATCTGTATTTCACCCAATTTTTCATTTGTCGATATATATCTCTATGCATACTGTATAATACATTATTTAGCAATTAAATCAGATGACTAATTCTTGAAAGGATTAATACAAAATCCATCTAACATATTAATATTTACAATTTTATTCTTATGTTTATTAATATGCAAATAGATAATAGAGTAGATTCTATTGCCGTAACTTCTCAAAAATAGTATAATTTTTATCTCGAGAGATGTAAACAGAGCTGCTGCAATAAGTTTCATACAAAAATAAAACATTGAGATTTTATGTTTGCAATTCGCAAATATTATTAGCACATAGGATACCAAAACTGTAACATGAACAAGGCTGGATGGGAATTACAAGGACAGTTATGTTATGTGGTGCAGATAATATTGCTTTTATCTCTAATTACACTCACCCTTGCCTCTACTGATGATGTCTGAATGTCTATATTGAACATGTATCCATTAATCATTTGTTATTCTGCAGCGTATCTTTAAAGTATAAAGAGCACCGACCCTAAATACCATATCCAAAAATAGACGGCCGCAGATTAATGTGCTTGGCACACAAGGAAACACGTATGGTATCGTAGATTGATGTGCACATTTTTCATGACAAGTTGATTTAATGAGACATAGTTGGAATTTAACCCGAAATTTTCACTATTCTAAATTGTTCAGTCAAAAACAAATGATTGTTCCTTCTGAACTAAACCAATTACCCATAAATATCCAGGTACATAAGTATATCGATATTCAAACTAGATAAATACCTACGTATTTTTGTTCTACATTCAAAAGTAACACAAAATTGCATAAAAGAATGTTGTGTTTCTGTTTAGGCCTGTCATTAACAATTAGAAAGATCAGAATTTCCTTTGGATTGTATAAACTTCATTATCCAGACCACTTCACATTTTGATTGTTCTCGATTTAAGAGTCTGGAGTATCATGTGTTTAAAAATACATACCGTACATTTTCAGACGTCGCATGACTGCACACTCAATTAAAATTGGAGACGGATTAGGATGGATAGTTTTAATCTCTCCAAACAGAATGCAAGCTTACAAACGAATTCTTCGCTGGACGCATGCATTTCATGTGATATATAACTACTGGCCTACAGAACTAATCCCTGGATCTATGTGGTTTTTTATAACCCTGTTTATGATAAGATTAAAAATCCATCGTAAGTAATTTATGTTGACCACGAAGCAAGGGAAGAGCTCAAATAAACATCCTCTGCATAGACTGCATTTGTTTCTACTTTATAACAGCAATGGCCGAAAAACTGGAAAATTACGACGATGAAGAATTACAAGATAATAAATTTGCAGGAATTCACATTCCTTATTTCTCTTCACGTTTCAAAAAACATTCCACATTCATTGAATATCAAAAATGTACAGAATCGAAGGTAAACCCGAATTGCGACAAATTAGGTCGTTGAGACAGCACTTAAAATAGTTGTGTAATAATTGTTAACGTTTCATCGTATTTTTTTTGTCCAGAATTGGCACTATTTGGTGCTCATTAATACACTCAACATTTTAAAAAGCTGCGTTGAGATTGTGAAAACTGCAATCGAAAGCGAAGTCAGCGATGAAAAACGGTCCTTTATAACATTCAAAAATTATTTCATTCTTCAACTCGGGGCAGCCATTTTAGTTAATCTGTTTTTTATAGCTGTTGCAAAATTTAACTTCAGAAAGGTCAAAATCAATACTCTGGCCTGTTTAACATGGATTCTTATTTTTTCACAAGGTAATTACAGATAAAGTGTATAATATGCATTATATATTTATGAGTACCTACGCAGGAAATTGGTTTTTTGACAAAAATTAAAAATGATTTAAAACTAACTTGACTAACTTATAATTCAGTGTTAATAATTATTTAGTATTTATGAACAGGATATGGCTAAAGCTAAAAGCACGTTGTAATGAGTAACTAATCCATTTGACATTCATTTAAAGGGTGGGCAGGAGTTTTACAAACGGATAGCCCCTGGACGGCCATGTCGTCCTTTTTAAATGCCTGTTTTATAATATCACTTTCATATGCGTTTCTTCCGCTGCCATTGAAGTAAGTACATGTACTATTTTGTCTTGCTTGTTATTTTTTGTTAATATTTCGTTAACTTCTTTGAAATACATATAACTATCTGGTCAGTCTCGGCAGTCTGGGCATTGTACCATTACACTTTATAAGGATCTCTCATGGCCTGTGAAAATGTCAACTATACAATAATGATAATCTATTCAGGTTTTGCAAAAATTACATAATACGTATGAAGCTGACGTCGACCCACCTTATAATTATTTAGATTGTTTCGAAAAAAATCAATATAATATAAAGCAAAGCAAGTAGTAAATAGTAAAGTGTAGTATTTGTTGTCTAGGATGTGACTTTTGGTGAAAAGCGGTGTGGCTATACGTAGCTACTACTGAGTTCAGTTCTTATGTAATTGGATGGCCTAATTTGTCACTTTTAGTACAGCTATAGCAATCAATCAATCAAACAGAGAATTATTCCTGCATCATTGTTATTACCGTACAAATACTATTTTATTTTATTTATTCTAATTATAATAATGACAACCTTTGGTACCAATAATAACTGAAGTTTAAGGCTATAATCTAATGCTACCTTAGAAAAATATGAATGAAACAATGGAGTTTTGCGATTTATTTTGTTTACTGTGTATTGGGATCATCATAAAACAATGAAATGACTGATAATGTAAATTAAGAGTATTAGCGAAATGTTGGTTAATTTTGTTTTGTAGGGTCCTTCTACTTCTGAGTTCTATTGCATCAATTGTTCACACTGTTTGTGCCACTTTGATTTACTCCTATGAAGTTAAAATTGCAACAACACAATCAACAGCAAGAAATGTTGCAGCTGACATCACCTTCATTATTGGGCTTAACTTATCTGGTTTCTACATTCGATTTCTTTCCGATCGTGTAGATCAAAAAGCCTTTTTCGAAACAAGGAGATTTGTTACTGTCCTTGATAAATTGAAGAAGTTTGCAGAAAAGCAAAAAACTTTACTTTTGTCTGGTAAACAAATCTGCTTTATATCACAAAGCATTAATTAGCTATTCTAATTCTAAACATCATGTCATATTATTAAAATTAAATATGTCAAATAAATAATGCGCATATTTAATTATACTTCTCTAAAAGAACATCTGTAAAATAACATTTAAAACAATTATTTTGAAATTACTGGTACAATTTTTTAGTGATTCCAAATTTCATAGCCAAGGACTTGTTTGAAAATTTATCGGATTCTTCAAGTTTTGATTCCAATTCAGATGACTGTGATACTGAGGATGAAGATTTGAACAAATCCAAACTTTATCATTTTAGAGATGTCTCTATACTGTTCACCGATGTTATGGGATTCACGGGTAAGTCTCTCACAAACAATATTTAAATAACATTGCGTTTGTTATGATTTGAAGCTATAAAAAACTGTGTAAAATGCAAATAACTAATTGCAATCTTTGAATCTCCTAATACCAATTGTAGAATTGGCAAGTAAATGTAGTCCAGAAAAGTTGGTCGAGATTCTCAATGAACTTTTTGAAACGTTCGATTACTTGGCCGCTGTAAGTAGGAATATAATTTTAATATAATTTTATTTTTTTAATTTGGAATGTTTTATATAATTAACATTATTACACTTTTCAAGATGGTCAGGCAAATTTTTAGTATTTTGTGTTATGAATTGACAGTCGAACAATTGTTTACGTATAAAATTATTGGGCGATTGCTACTATTGTATATGTGGACTACCACTACCACGCTCTGATCATGCGATTTCTTCAGTCAATTTGGGATTTCAGATGATTCAAGCTATTCGACAGGTTCGCGAAGATCACAAGGTATAATAAGAAAAAGTATCTACATTTAGAAAACTAATTCCAATAATTTCAATTAAATGTTTCTCAATAGTATTTCAATTCTACAGTTAGTAATGTTAACGATAACCGATATTATTTATACTTTACTTTGGGGTCATCTTTACAATTAGTAATTCAGTATATGTTCATACACATAAACTTTTTGTTAACAGGTAAATTTGGATATGAGAATTGGGATTCACTCAGGAGCAGTTCTCTGTGGGATTGTTGGAAAAATCAAGTGGCAATTTGACATTTGGTCCCATGATGTGAAAACAGCAAATCATATGGAGTCCAGTGGAGTTCCCGGGTATACAACTCAACTAATAATTTATTATTACATTAATAAGTCTAGTTGTAATTGCAAAGTAATATATACTACGTATAATATTATTGTTATGGAATTCGTTTTTTTATAAATTTTGTAGAAGAGTGCATATTTCTGAATCCACTCTGAAATGCCTAAATGATCTTTACAAAGTGGAGCTGGTGAAGGACGTCCAAAATGATTTTCTTATAAAGCAGCATCTGAAAACCTATTTAATTGTTGAAGAAAATTCTGAGTCTGGGGCCAAAAATGAACTAGTCAATTTACAATTTCAAGAAGAAGAGAACAACCCAAAAACTCAAAATAATTATTTATATAGGAGGAGACCTGCGGTAAGCTTGGAAATTCATACCGTAGAATACCTAATACACCATTATACAAAAATGTCTGTTTGCCAAAGTTAGTTTGGCATTCAGACGAGTGTTTCAAGGGTTCAGTCCCTGAAAGTATAGCTTTTCATTTGGGGACTTTACCATAGCAAGCAAATAAAGACACATAAAACTCTTCGAATTGGTTAACGTTTTTTTGTGAGTTTCCAGAGACATCTCTAAAATTCGTGTCATTATTATTTTTAACGTAAATTTATTTTCCAGTTCCATTAATGTAAAGAATGTTGATATTTATCATTCGCTGCCAGATAACTGTAAGGAACTAATTTACCACAATATTTTCTTGCGAAAGATTTGATTCAAAGAAAAGGTGTTCCTGTGTTCCCCAAACGCATTACATAGTATTTACCAGGCATGCAATTTAATTGTCTTCAAACTGTAATTAATTAGTACAAATTTTTCTTGTTTTGCAGCTAGGTAGCAAAGTTGTTGCCCAAGATGTTCAAAAGTTCTATCGCTTATCCATGAATTTTAAAGATAAAAGTTTGAGACTAAAGGCAAGGAAATCCAAAAATGTGTTAAAATTCAAGAATATGTTATATTTTTCAAAATATTTATTGTAAAGTTGTAAATATAGTACACAAGTGGAGACGAAGATGAAGCCTTTATATCCCACTTATTCTGTGCGATTTTGTTATGGGCATGTGCTGAAATAAGTTTTCAGATCCTGGCTCAATTTGGGTATCATAATATTATCCCTATCAATGAAATAATTCTAATCTTCGTTTTCTTGATAATTTTTGAAAATATACATTTGTTCTTCCTTTCAGGTGGCAACGTACTCTCCTTTATGTATTCTGTAAAATTTTCGTTTTGGGTTTTCTATTCGTACTTCATCTTGTCGGCCGCTGTCAGATAATGACAAATTATTCACACCGGAATATTTTCATTGTCACAATATTATTGACGATGGTGGTAAATAAATTGAGCTAAATGTTCCTACATAATTGTATTCGTAGCTAGGTAATAACTTTCTGTAGATGTGTCTACTGTTTACATTGTAATGGAAGATTTTTCTAAATTAATTTAGGTATCCGATTTCAGTGGAATTGACCTTGGGAAACGCTTTATTCAATCATCAATATTTTTTATTTTGGCTGTGGACTGTTTTTCTCAATTGAAAATGTCATTAAAAGCCTTGTTGATTTTAATTGTTCCTGGACTCATCGCCTTTTTAATGCTGAACCCATTTCACTGGACTTTTTCTAATGCAGAACTCACGTGGACAGAAAAAGAGGAATTTTGCGTCTATATTTTGTGCTACATTGCAATATTTTTGTATCATTTCCATTTGATTGAGAAAACAAGCAGATTTTTATTCTTCAGAAAGAAGCAACTGGAAGAACAAATTAAAGAAGTAACTACAATAAAACAACAAAACTACCAATTGTTAGCGAACATCTTACCGGAAAAAGTTGCCAGTCATTTTTTGCAATTTGAATCCATTTCGGATTACTCGAAAGTAAATTTGTTTTGCTATTCTCAAGGAATTAAAGATTCCTAGTTAATGTCTATTGTTCATACGTGGTTTGAATCTTTCCAGGATTTGTATGCTTATAAATGGCCTTACGTCAGTGTTCTCTTCGCTACAATACCAAATTTTAAATCTTGCTATGACACAAATATGACTACAACTACACTCAATGTTCAACTACTACATAAAACAATCAGTAAGTAGTTCTTCTTAGAAATGCATAGATTGTTATCTAATTCTTTGCCAATTTTAATGTCCTTAATTAGTATTTAAATTATTTTGAAATGTTGCGATTTATTTTTAGGTACTTTTGACGACTTGCTTGACCAAGAAAGATTTGCCCCAATAGAAAAAATTAAAAATGTTGGAAGTACTTACATGAGTTGTTCTGGCCTTGGAGTTACAGAGGTTTTATTATTAGTTGTTACTTAAACCGTGGTGAGAATTAATAGGCTCAAATAAATTTAATTGAATTTCTATAATTTCTGTAAGGGAGAAGAGGGAGAGAAGCAACTTTGTTTGCTTATTGAATTTGCCTTAGAGATGAAACGTGCGCTAAATAAAAATAATGTCGAAACAGAGCAAGACAACCATTTACGAATCGGTAATTAAGTTTGTTTCTCATAATCCCCATACTAATACTTAATTATGCATAATTACATTATATTGGAGGTAGCCTCTAAAAGCCTCTAAATGTTGTAGGTGTAAGCTATGGCCCAGTTGTGGCTGGAGTTATAGGAAAAGGTAAACCCTGTTTTGACATTTGGGGTAACACAGTGAATGAAGCTGCAAGAATGGATACCACTGGAAGGAAAGATTTTATCCAAGTCCCTAAAGAAACTGCTATGGTGAGCTGTAAATCTCCGAAATTATAATTAGTATTTTGGGACTATATATAGTATTATATGAGCAAAATATTTAAACATATTAAACATTTTCTTCTTCATACGATGGAGTACCTAAATGACTTGCAATAAACCCTGCAATGACTAAAATATAGCATTTCATGTTTCCCCATTAAAAATATTTAGATCCTGCAAAAGTACAATTTTGAAGTGGACTGTCAAGGATTGACATACGTTAAGGGAAAGGGAAACATGGAGACATATAACGTTGTCGGCAAGAGAGCTGTTACACATGCAGACAGAGTACGGATATTTGGAAAAGCTGGAAAACAGTCATTTGCTGAAGTTGTTTTTGATGTAGTCAAAATCCAAAAGCGTCAACGGGAGCTTTTGTGGAAAAAAGGTTACTTAACTATTAAATTATTTAGTAATATTTTGTAGCTATTAGTTAATTCATATATCAAAACGTGTAAAGATTGTAAAAGAAAGTTTTTTTTCTGTAGCTCTCAACAGAGTTTTTACGGAGAGTCAAGTAATAGGAAATTTTGGAAAGCAGGATTTTACAAAACTCTGAATTTTTCCAAGAAAAAGTTCTGAATTTCAAAGTTGCGTTTAGTGTTTGTTTTTTGTTGCTATTCTCAATAATTTAATAATATTTTATATACTAATACCTATATAGAGATATATATGTAAAATAGGTACCTAATAAAAAAGAATAAAAATTGTAATTTAAAATTAGGGTAGCATTTAGGTACTGGAATATTTGCACATCTAAACGTCTTAACATTTGTACAAATGGAATTTATTTTTAAATAATTCTTAATTTTTAAGATATTGGCAAACTGTGGAAGCAAATGATGCAATGCGCTGCAACATTGGCCATTCCATTATGTTGCTTAATTTTTATTCTATGCAGATGTTTTTTAATATATTACATCCTAGTACTGGCCAGAATGATTCATAAAGTGCCAATAAGTTTAATAATTTATAACGATTCGTTAAGACGTGATTGTTAAAACATTAAAGACAAAAATGTGCCAATTTTAATGATTTTTATTCAAACATTGTGTGGAAATAAGTTAGCATGGGATTTATTACTCCAGATAGCATTTAGAATTATATATAGATATTATAGTTATATAAGAAACTAAAATTGAATACATTTCTTGTGGTTCATTATTGTATTCAATATTATTATAAAAGTTCAATTCACTTAAAATTGTTATTTTGATAATGAATACCAAACTCGCCAACACAGGAAATTATTGCGAGGATAATTCCAATGACATAGATAGAAAATATTTGGAAAAAATGGTGAGGGGCCAAAACAATTGGCCTCCGAATTTCTGTAGAACTAGAAAACTGAAATGGTCTTAAATTAACATTTGTTGAACAAAGACTGTGCATTGTGCTATGCTGGACAAGGCATTGAAATACTGAGAACTCCCGTCCTAGAATGAAAATGTTTGTCAATTCTTTCCATTTATTGTATAAACCAGACTGGAATGCATAATCAAAGTTTCTGTGAAAAATTGGAGAGTAAAAGTTTCTTTTCATCATCAAATAAACGGATTGAGTAAATCCATGAATAGGTTCACTATTTACAATGGCTGTGTTTGGAATTTTTTTAATTTGCTCAATAAATCGTTGAACTATGTTATGATGACCTAAATATGCAAAATTCCTAGGCAGTAATTCTAGCTTCGGAAAAACGTCTGATTCCGGCACCAGCTCTTCTTGGTAGTACTGATAAATGAGAAAAAAGCTTTGCTCACATGTGATGTAAATGTTTTCACGGAGTTTCTTATGAATTTCTTTCGTTTCATTGCTATAGAGAATAAATAGGGATTCATTGAAAGCAATTTCTACTGCGGATATTTCTACAGGTCCATCTTCTCTATCATTAATCAAACAATCATTACAGATAACTTTAAATTCGGAATTAACGAGCTTCTTCAATGTTTTTGGTGCGCTAGGAATTTGTTTCTTGGTTAAAAATGAAAATAATGTCCCTTTGTATGCATTGCTTAAGATGACAAGAGATAGCAACCACACACAAATCATAATATGTAAACTTCTGTTCCTAGAAATAAAATATTTCATTGCATTCACAGCATCTTGTTCGACTAATGGCCCTAAAATCACTTTAATTACAAAATAATACTTGAAACCATACGAATTCCTTATAAGATTTGGTTGAAAATGATTTTGATTGCCATTATAAATGTATTGTCCAAATAAAAATAAAATGAG
>JAAAYG020022980.1:0-17967 GCA_009936455.2 Tomocerus minor | reverse complement strand
ATTTACACTCGGGATGGCTTAAATCAATTTATTTATAACTATAAAACGGTGAACAAGAAAACAAGTATTTCATTTAATCGACAACTATTTTAAATTGGAAATGATTATGTTGTTGCAGGTATGTTTTTCCTAATATATACAGAATAATAATATGTATATATCCATAGAGTAAAAATGATAAATAAACTGTTAAGATAAAAAGACGTTAAATAATTAAATTTTAAATTGTTACAGGGAACAATTCGGCCTTTCTTGCTAAAATTTCTATGCATATGAAAGATGCCGGCATTTGGGCTCGTGTTAATTTCATGGACTGCTAGAGACACATTGGAATTAAAGAAGTCCAGCCAGAGCCAGTGAATTATTTGAAAGCGAGAGGTGGAGGGGCGAATGCTGCAACTTGAAAATAAAATAACGAGAAATGGGGAAGGAGATGACAAGCAAGGCTGTTTTGATCCAATTTTCAAAGTGAATGCAACTGAATTCATCTAAAAAGCTCTTTAACGCTTCTGTGCGTTTATCAGATTTGACGATTCTCTGTCCTAACCCGCCAACCTTCTAATCTCAACTATTTTATTTGCCTAGGGCTCACTGGAGTGACTCATGATGACAAATGTCTAAGTACTGCGAAGATCCTGAACCGGATTCTGTCGTTCAATATCTCACACAAGTCTTCGTCGTCGTATGTCAATGTCTATCCAACAATCAATTGACTCTACAATCATAATTACTCTTTGGAAATAATTTGTGTCCGCTTCATTTGAAAAGTCACGATACGATAAGCTCAAATTGCATATAGGTATGCATATAAACATGTTTAAATGCAATTATTATTATTATTTTCAACTACAAATCAGTTATCAAGGCAGCCTAATTGCCAATCGCTTAAACTGTGACTGTAATCATCGACTGTTCAAGTATTTGTTACAAATGCCTGCTTAAAAGCAGATTATATTCAATTTTTATAAGAACAGGTGTAAATACTACAATATTTTATTTAAAAAACTTTAATTTATTAATTTTTGTGAACCGTAAACCTTGAAGCCCATTAAATAAAAAATGAGCTAGAAAATGTCTGTTTATACAATAAATAGTGAAAAATAGTGAATTATTTCACAGGTATGGGAGTTTGATCGATGACATTTGTTAAGTACCATAGTACCTACCTAAATAAAATATTTATCTACCTGACCAAGCATTTGCATTGACACGACACTGGTAACATTTAATGATTTGTATGTTTGTAAAAATGACTTCAGTGTAGTGGAATGCATTGCGTTATGGTCTAGTCTGGTGTAGAAGGATGAAAAGCAACCTTCAACTCAGCAAGGGATTGCTGGATTGAATTGGTGGTCAGCTGAAATTCTTTTTCGTGTCTAAATCTATGAATACCTACCCAATTTTTTATCGTACTTTATTGATTGAGAAAAAGTTTCTCATTGTTAACATAAACTCTATGAAACTGAATCAATTTCCATTGGAAAAAACTTCTGCCTTCATTTGGTTTCCTTTTTGCACAGTAGCATGCGAAGAAATGTATTATTTGCATTTCTTTTTCATCTTGCTCTATAGTGGGCTGAATAGAATTGACTGAGTCACGAAAAGGCAGACAAGTGAATTGGGATGACTGGATGAAAATGCTATGCAACCGCATTTTCCTTAATTTTTTGTCTAAAGCAGCCAATACATAAGAAATATCTACCCACTTACTGCCGACTTTCATTCGTTTTGTGTCAATGGACCTTTTTTATCAGTAAGGAAATGTGCAAAATGTAATTGTAAGCATAAAATATTGGCAGCGTGCAATATTTTGTTCTTGCAAATGAAAATTATAGCATGCAGTTGCATAATATTCATTCCCGTTATGACTAAGTACATGAATTATGATTTACTTATTAACTACCTCAGCTAATAACAGCAACGAACTACGCAAATTTCACAGTAATAAAGACGGTGTCAATTTCCCAGCTAAATATTTTGTTTTTCGGAGAATATGGAGAGGGAGCATAATTTGTACATCATGCAGCAAAGCCTTTGCCAATTAATCTCCAAGTTAAATAAATGGTGGATGAAAGGTGAATGACTTTCAGGGAAATTCAAAGGCATTTATTAATTATTTGTCAACTGTAGGTAATCCAGCTAGGGGATGAGTTTGTTGCGAATAGGAATTATGTAGCTGGCATGCAACGTGCAACATAAAGAGGAGTATTCAATGGAGGATGATTGACTAAGTAAGTAAGTTGAGGATTTTCAGGGCGGAATGGAATTGCACATCAAATACAAACAGATTTAATTAGCTAGCACTACATCGAATCCCGACTGTCAATGCGGTGAGGCATCCAGTTCAACTATTTCGTGTTTGCTAAATCACGACTTTCATCGCCAACTAACTCTGATCTGTTTAGCAAACTAGAGATTCACCTCACTGACTTTGTGAAATAAAATTATGACCTCCATATTTGTCTTTAACCTACTCAATCAAAAACGGACTCAAATACTTACCTACTTCCCTTACTTCCGAATATTTCGAATCCACATTGGAGGCACTAATATTTAACTCCCTAGTCACCCAATTTTCCCAAAGCCAAATAACCAAGCAGCAAAATTCTTCAGGTGTATGAAATTCAACATCCTCAAAACCGAGAAGCAGGATAATTTTGAAAGCGACATTTCCGATTTTGTCCCGCTAGCTAACACGTTGAGTATAATAATCTTTGCTACTTAGAAATTCATTTGAGAAATAATTCTCTCAAATGATTCATTTCGAGAAAGCCTTTCGATGATGAGATAGGTGAATAAATTAATCAGCTTGAATACCATTCTCTGCTCCGATAAATGTCAATTCCTCTACTCAAATAGATTCATGTAATCGATAAGGGAATTGCCAATATTAAGCTCAAAATTCATTAGAGATCATGGGACTGCATTTAGTATTTTACGGTATCAAAAAAGACCAGAGTATAAAGTCGGCACGCCATAAGATATTTTTTGGTGCCGAATTGCTGTAATGCTTTTGTTTTGTGCATTATGTCTTTTATCGCTCCTTGAGTAGGCTATTCCATCCATCACTATAATATATTATAACCATCGAAAATGCATTTTGACATGCAAAATGGTTATATGACATTGTGACGAAATTGTGGTTAGGTGTAATAGTGTATAGTGTAACTTATATGGCTATGGTATAACCTAAAAGTGCGTGCACAAATTTTCTGAACTGTATTATGCAACATAAAATAATTTAAGTATCGCATCCCAAAAGCCCCATTTTCCAATCGTCCTTTTGAGGTATACAGTGTGGAGATTTAATTTTTAGATATTCACGACTGCTACGAGAAATGACTTTCAAGATTGATGGATTTGTATAAAGGAATTATTATTATTATTATTTATAAACTGCTAATCAATGCGAAAGATGATGTGAAATATGAAGTGAAATATAAACGGTACTTATTCAATCTAAATACTAAAATGTCCATTATTCTGACTAAACTGTGGCATTACATGATTTCAAACAGTAATTTGTCTGAAGTTGCATTTCCATTGGGATTGATGATTTGGTGTTCATTACATGGTAGAGACATTCAATCTAGCGCTCCTGTTAGAATTTCATAATGAGAATTTTTATGCATATGTTTCCTGCGTTTTTTCTCCCTTTCTGTCTCCCTTTTTTAATTTTCCGGACGGGGTCCTCCCTGTCTGTGTGTGACTGCCTATCTATGAGGGAACACACAGAGAAGGAAAAGCCACAAAACTGGAATAATTGTCACTTTAGGACAGGCCGTGTTTCCATTTGGAGGAGAACGCATTTATACTCTCTATGTCGACTCTAGCTGCGAACAAGGGAGATATTAGTGCATGCAAATCATGTAGCTATAAATATACCATCCCCTTATATGCACTCACTGCATATAGCTAACAATGAATGGGTGAACAGTCGTCTTCAAAACGCATTTTAATTTCATTTAATTAGCTCCCTGCAGTCGAGGAGAGGCATTCTCCATTTTTCTCGTTCCATTTGTATTCCAGGAAAAAATTAACTTTTCGTCACCAAATTGTCCTTGTCACTCTGCCTTTGAGAAATTACTACTAGCACTGCACATGCATATATTCTAGGAATGTATCTCATTCTTAAACGATAAAATTATCCATAGTTTAAAGTTCCGTGTAAGTGGTAGAGGTTTTGTATTTTATAAACTTTTAATGAGCCTTCCACAATAAAGATATATAAATATATCCCTTTTAGACTTTTCAATTTATCTTGCTTTTGTAAGTTTTATTTTTAGCCTGATCTTCTTATTCTACATATTAATGTTATCAATAGCCTAGCAAAAGCCTATATAAGTAATTATAATATGATTTTGCATAAAGGGTTCAAGTACATGACAGTTTCGTCACTTAAAATCCAAAGTTCATAGTATAATTAAAGAAGATACTTTAAGTAAAACATTCTAATTTTTTTTTGTACATTTATTTTAAAGTAGTTATAAACCATAGTAAAGAGTCATTTTGATAACAGTTCATCAGTAACTCTCGTAACAACTCTCGTCTCAATTTATTATTTTGCCACCTTGCATTCTCAATTTTATATTTCTGTTGAACTGAAATAAGGGTAATTGTCATTTAACTAATGACAGAGTTATAGATGACATTAAAGTAGTTGGGTGTATGGAAATTGCCTTGAATTTGGTGTAGGAAATGTGTATGGCCATCTCTTTGCCACTAACAGCACAAATGCACCCCATTAATTCAACGCAAGTACCCTAGACAGTTTTAATTTGTTGGCACTAATGAATGATTGTGAGTGGTGCAATGTAATTTTGGTTTGAATACTACATACAGTGCAGTGCAAGCAAACTGCATCATTATTTTTAGGCCATTTGTAATGCACTTTTGCATGGTGAATGGATTCAGACGCTAAAAGTGTCGTTTTAATGTCGTACGAAATGGCAATTGAAGGTTAAGCCTAATAAAACATTACCAACTATAAAGTCACAATTCTAATGAATGCCTCTAGTATTCATCGCCACTAAATTCATAAAAAACTTCCATATTATTGCATGGTAGTCATCATATCATTATTGGGTAGAAGTTTGCGCAATTCACAAAATTTTATAATAATAATATCAGATTGTAAAATTACAATATACAAAAGAAAACTATGTTCACGATCCTTATTAAAGTCTAGTACTCGACAAAATTAACTGTTTCGTAGGTCTCGCAATAGAATTATAAAGAAATGACTGAATTAAAGTGTTTGAAGGATAATATGAAGTTACTTTGTATTCTAAACTAGGATTTTCTATATGCCTAGGTGTTTCTATTTAACGAAATGAGTTAGGAGGATGAATTTAAGATTTAATGCCGAAGTGAAATGGAGTGTGGGCTAAAGCATAGATCTGTAGTTGAAATTAGAATGTGTAGTTACAAATCTCAAGTGTGGCATGGGTAATCTATTGCTCGTAATTAGGAGAATAATTAATGCATGCCGTCGGTCGTCCTATAATGCATCTTCACATTCACATGCTCAGCCCCAGAATCATGCATGCTCTGAGAAGAATGGGGACGCTCGTTTCATTCCTCCACTAGAGAGATACCTATAATAGCCGTACTTTCAGACTTTCCTTCACGAGCTCTAAATTGTATTTTGAAATGATTTTACGCATCGCTCGACAATGACGTTCAACTAAAACCTATTTATAAAAACAGGTAGCTATAATATCGCCAGCTACAGACAGCACGGCTTATACTCGAGAGATTAGACATGTAATTAGTTAGTAGGTGAACAATAATATTATGCAGTTTTGTAATGTTAACGATTCTCGCTTCACTTGCTCACATTTCCTTTTCCTTACTGCCTACGCTGCTTTCTCTACAGTTTCATCTTTTGCGTTCCGTAGCAGAGATATCTTCTCCATTTTCATTTAGCTACTGAGAGCATAGTCTCCAGAACAAGATTTCAATTCGCTAAATATATTGAACACGATTCCTATTTATTATTATGAACTATTTCTCCGATGAGGGAGGTTAAGAAAATTTATTTTAAAGAGGTCCACAGTCCAGCAGAACGACAGTTACAGAATTGACAACTTATTTTTTAATTTCCTGCAAAACATGAATGTTAAGTTGTTATGAAGGGATTTTATTTAGTTTGATATGTACATAAATTAAAAATAGTTGTGATTTTTGTACAAGAGAGGGTAGTTACTTCCAATTTATTTCGAATAAGTTTGTAAAATAATTTCCGTTGGTACGCGCAATGAAGAATGTAACTAATTGGAAAGAATATAATCGTTTTCACTCGAGAACAATTTATTCACGTAAGGAGGAAGTAAATGCAGAAGTCAGAACAAGACGAGCAATTATAGTGCACTTATTCTAAGAGGAGACGAGGCCAGAAATAAAATAAGACAAGTAGCAAGGTTGAAACAGGCAGAGTCCCTCCTGCACTCTGTGTCATGCTGCATCCAAGAGTTTTAGTGGATGGAAGGATATAGCATTATAGTAACTGGTATAGCTTATAATAAGATATGGCTACTGCGAATGCGAGCGAGAAGGCCACAAACTAATTCTATTGCAATTACGAACCAGAAAAAACATGTGCAATTATCTCAGTCAGACTTCTTGTTCCTCGTACAAAACAATGCACTTTCCTTGTTTCAGAAAGTACGAAGCAACAGAGATGCTTCTTATTTCTCAGGAAAGAAATCTATTTAAAACCGAAATGGGAACTTGCATTATTTGGATGCAATAGACGGAAGTAGGAATTAAAGCATGGCACTGCACTACTTATAGTGTTAGCTCAGAGTCAAGCCTCATTATCAACAAATTATTTTAGCTAATACATTAGAAAGGCTTCTATTCCAGTTTATAAGAGTGAAAACTTTTGGTAGTTCGTGTTGCATCACAAAATTGGAGTATGTTGTCGACTGTTCGAATGAACGCAGTTTATAAGACAAGAGTCGTGTTTTGTGACTCTGTAGAAATATTTGTCATACGTTTCCTAATAGTGGCACAGCATAAAACAAACTAGCATTACTAAGATGGAGCATAAAAAACCCTCTCCTACTATTTTCTAGAACTAAATGCTCGGAGTCTTCGCATTATCCCACATGCAGTCACATAGTTGATGCTTTCCATAAAGTGCAATCTCCTTATCGTCCCTCGTGTAATTGCCTATCTGCATTTTTATTTTGTTCCTGAGATCGTTTTCTGGCCTATGGCTCCTGCACAACATAATTATCTCCAGTTACCCCTCATTAATTTCGCACAGTACTCACAAGGCTAACGACAAACCTCAATCATTGTCAGCTAACCAAAAAGCATTGCTGCCTTTCATTGTGACACTCACTCTCTTCTAAGAATAAACAATTCTCTGCTTTTATTTTAGCCAGTCTATCGAAATGCACACACACAGCCCAATACATGCTCTCAGTTTCCATTCCAATCACTTATAATACTACAAATTAATTAGCGTCATTGTCAAATAATCTCATTCTAATTATTAGCATACATTTCCATTTACTACTTACTACGCTGTTCTCTGAGCAATAGCATTGCTATTAATTATTAAATGTAAAATGCCCAGATTGTCAGGTAGTATTTGATAAGGTAACATAATTAGGATCCATTCATTTCCCAACAGTTGATATTTGGCTGCCCTGTCTGCTGGAGACTCCATCATGTCGACGTGTAAATCTTTCAAATCAGCAGAGGCCAAATTAATCATCTACAGAAAAAAGTCAAGAATCGCCAGATGCTTTCCCTTTTAGCTACCTGAGATACTTTTGAGCAGCTGCAGGTGCTCAAAAGTATCTCAGATATCTAATATATCTATATAATTAAATATCTACAAATTGTATAACTTTATAGTCTCAAAGTCGTCCTAAGGGACTTCGATATTACTTTCAATTCTGAAAACTGTGCTTATTTTCCATCCTAACCATAAATTGGGGATCATCAATATTAAAATATTATTCTATCGAGAAACAAATATAATGAATATTAGTAATATGGAGGAATAAAAAATATAAAAAAATATTAAATTATAATTGAAGACATCTTTTAGCTAAGATTATGTTACCTACCTAATAAGTCACCGTTTATTGTGCTATAGAGTGGAGTGTGACATCCTAATATTTAAGATATTTAGTTTACAAAAATGCAACTAACAAATTATCAATTACATAATCCTGTCTGCTTTGAGCTTATTTCCTATTCCGTTAAATTTGCCCGAAATTGAGACACCTATTTTAAAAAGGGAACTAAAAATAGAAATGTTGTAAATGGCCAGGCTTCCAATTATGAAGAATGTTAGAAAATAGTTGCAGGCAGAGAAGGGGTTTCTAAATGCTAGCTAAAAGCAGTATAAATTTTAAATGGTATTGTGTGTAGCTGGTAAAAGTAGTTTTCATTGTGTTCTGCGGCTGAAAGTGCATTTATTTCCTAAAACCTAGTTAGTGTGATCGGTGGGAGGTGCAAGGGTTTACTAACAAGATGTACTAGGAGTAGATTAAAGAAATATAAGGATAGTAGGATGTGTAATAGTAGATAGATTAGTGTGAAGTCGTTTTGTATCCTCCCAATAGATCTCAACAATGTTGCGGGTGCTACAAGCTAATCTATCAAATCAATTTCTCGGAAACAGCCGCGAGTAAAAACTGCGCGTCTTCAATGGAGTAGTGCTTAGAGGAGTTTGAATAGATCTGCTGCAGCACACAGAAGTGCACAGAGCGAGTAGATGAAGGGAGAATGAAGGAAGAAGTGGACTGAAGGCCTCAAATACAAAAGAACTGCCAACTCTGCCTCCTCGCTCCGATTTTTCCACACTTTCCTTTCAACGGGATGCCAATTAGCCTTCCTCCCTGATGATCTTTCCCAAATGTTTCATGTGTGGTTGGTCAAAGTTGGCTACGTACTTTGACTCGTACTTAATTCCCTCTTCTGTCTTTTACCTTTTCCTACCATGAGCTATACTCGCCATTAGCGCTTGTACTTGCACCTTCTGCGTTCTGACGTGTGTTCCCCTCTTTGCTTGTAATAATATAGCTCATTGTGTCTTGCCTTTTACTATCCTGTCCTCCTGCAGTTTCCTTCTCTCACTTCAAACAATAGCCGTGCGTGGATCTATGAAGTTTGTTACAATCCACTACTCTTTTACTTTAGTCCTACTTTCCTGTTCTTTGAAGTTACACTTTCTACTCTCACAAGATAAAAAACATTTTTTGCCAGCTATCATGAAATGACTAACATTTTCCTTGGAATCCAATCCCGCCATATCAAACAATATTTCTCCCTTTTCCAAAAGAGAGAGACATTTGATTTCATATGCAACGATCATAGTTTTATGATTCTCTAATATCACGTTATTCTTTAAACAAAATGTCGTCTAAAGAGTTTGTCGTCAGGAAATGACACTATATTGATTAGAGTTTTGATGTGATTATAGAGAAGATATCTGAGTAATTGGAGATGTCAAGAAAAGCAGGCGACAAAAAAGGAAGTGCAGTAAATTATTCGCTGCATGCATGATGATGAATCACACTTGACTAATATTCGGGGAAAGCACAGAGCTTTATAGCTACTCACCTATCTTAATTCTTTCGCCTATACTCAGTAAATGCAGTTTTACCAGATTACAAAAGAATACTTAGACACTGTGCAAACATGTAAAACCTTTCGTATTATTATCGTATTAAATATGTCGTATATTGTCTTTGTGTTTTCATATTTAGATAAAAAGACAACTCCCAATCTACAAAGTGACAGGGGAATCTTATAGGTGTGTTTGTTTCCATAATAATCAGTGGAACAAAGACAGAGCTATTGCATATCATTATTCAAAAGACTTTTATGCAAATAGAAAGGGAGCGAGGTAAGAGGAGAGTGGATGAGACGAGGAGAGAGTCATAAAAAGGACAGGAAAGTTTGGGCAGAGCAGACAGGAACCTCCAGCTGATTTCGTACCTTCCTCGGCCTGCTCAACAAATTGAAGCCTCGTGCAACGAGGATGCACAGGGTTCCCCAACCAGACCACTCAGTGCCATGACTCACTCCCTACACAGACAACTGAGAAAACTTCTTGGAAATTATATTCACTTCTGACTATTTGTTCCAATAAGTTTTCACTTAATTCGTCTCACAGGGTAAACTGAGTCAAATGATAGCACTCTCCTCTACTCAAAGCCCTGCACTGCAAGCTACGACATTTGCCAGCACGGAGCCCAAATCTGAAATATAATAATAAGAGCAACTCTAGCACTTAATATAGTATGGATTAAATATCTCAGCATTTAGAAATTATTTAAGACATGGTTCTCTTTCACGGAAATAAATTTCCAACCGACGACTGTGAGAGTACGAATAAAATTATCCGTCTCCATGTCTGCAATTTACATACATTTAAATACATTCAGTGTCCATGTTGCTATCATGGAGGATCTTCTATCTAAATCATTTTTGTTGTCAAAATCTAATAAATCTATAGCAAAGTTTTCGTTCATACAAACTCTCTGCAAAGAAATTGTATTTTTATCTCAAGCACCACATAACAAACACGACTATAAGTTGATTTAAGTACATTCCTACTTTTGTCTGCTATGTTCTTGCAAGTTTTAATGTTTTCTACTATTACACCAGTCGATTAGGGCTATGAATGTACGGTATAATATTCTGATTATAAATATCCCATTTTCAGCTATTCTTTTACGTTTTAACAGAGAGAGAGAGAGAGAGTGGGTAGGTTAGTTTATTGTAGTGTTATAGCTGTATTGCATCAATCAATTTAATGTGCGGTGTAAATGTTATGAGAATGAAACATGAGGAATAAGAATATGTGAATGGAGTTTGAGAGGATTAGGGACGCTAGTAGTGGATCCCTGGATATTCTCTTCCTTTCCTCCATGCACTCAACTATGGAAGGTGAGTGCAGGAGGTGGCTATTAGAACTTTAGTTTGAGTAATAATGGTTAGAGGTGAATTTAGAGAGGAATAGGAGCGAGAAGCCGGAGAGCGGTGGGGCGGGTTGGGCAGGGCAGGACAGAAAAGATATGAAATATCAGTATGCGGTCACTAGATTTATTTCCTATGAAGACTAGAAGAGCGGATGCGGCCCGGCCTCACATTGAGAAGAACTTAGCCGTGGACTGTGCGGACGAGACACGACGGACACGACATGCATCCACGGCATTCACATTATTTCACCTGAATTTGTTCACACCTTCCTTACTTCCATTCCCTATTTATATTATTCCCTGCTCCTCTCACTCTCTCCCCCATTCCATGTCAACCGACTTAAGTACTCTCACTAACACTCTGCCAGGCATTACCTCATCGAAATAAGAGCCAAGCTAATTCTCTTGTCTGACTATTCCGCACTCTTATCTATACCGATACCCGAAAATACACTTACAATAAATTATATCTACCTACTCTTCATGTACAATTAAATGTTGAACATTTTCCTCCATTCAGCAATATAAAACCCGTATTGATACTCATTGAACGCTTTAATATACTCACTACTTTTTTCATTACTATATTCTTGTATAATATTTAATTTCATCGTTGCGTTGTAAGAAAACGATGTAAATAGTACACGTAGTAATGTGTTACTGATAACCCTATTACCTCTAAACTTATTATTATAAGTAATGTACAATAACATTTTTCTAAATAAACGGCAACAAACAAAAGCGTCGATTATTATCAGTAGTCTTAGTACACATTCAAGTGATCCAGTTAATAAGTTGTAGAATGATAAGATTCTTCCAAGCTAGAATTACTTAATAATCATTACACGGTTCAATCTAGTATCTTACGAGGCTCAGACAATCATTTTCGGCTTCTAGTTACTCATCTAATATGTAGCTTCAAAACCAAAGTTTTAAATCGAAGAGTAACTCGCATGCATCCCTGCAAAACAGCAGAATGTCCTTGGCCGAATATGCTTTTGCATAAATGCTGATATCACTGACACTAAGAAGCAAAATGCAAAATTCTGTTACCATCGCATTCTTACTTCCATCACCTGTCTGAAAACTATTCGTGGAAGTAACTACCTAGTTGATTCACATTCCTATTTACAAGGTGGATGGCTGCAACTGCAAGCTGGTTGTCATTCGTGTTAAAAGGAGTGCCCTTGATTAAACCTATCAGAAATATAATGTAAAGTCTCATACACGTCTTATGCAGGCTTAGAATAATAATTTTTATAAATGAAGTAATTATTTCATTGTTAAAATTTGTGTTCACAAATTATAATTTAGATAGGTAACTCGACTCGGTGTCTGATAATTTAGACACAAAAAAAGTTTATCAATCAATTAGTTACAGTCTGGACATGCAACATGCAAATGTATTTCTGTGGATATCAATAGCAGGTTAAAAATACAGTCTGCATGTTTTAATGTGAACTAAGAGAAACTTGGTAACCCTTAAATTTTTCGTTTCAGTTTATAGTTTATTATGTGAGTAAGAAGCAGGATTCACTCTGAGAGAACTGTGCAAAATTTATTTAATTTCAGCGGAGGACACCAGAAATGATTTGTCACTCAGTTGTAGCGATACTCGATGTTTTGCACACAATTTTTTATATGCAGCCATCATAAATAAGGCAGTAGTACCCTGCTGCCACATTAAACAAGTATCAGTGCTCCACGCTCCTTTGAACATGAATATATCCTCACTGTATTTGATGCAGCATTGTTGTGAGCAAATTCACTTCATATATTGCACTTTTTTGCATCTTGCTGCCGTATTAGCTAGAAAAGTTGTATCCCTTGCAGTAATTCTCCTCCAGTTGCACAATAAGTCAAATTTTGCGACATTAGTTTAGAATCTTGAACATCTTTTCATTTCTTTGTTAAAGGTGTTTATTTTGCTTGCATGTAAAGTAGTAAATCCATTCGGCTAACAGCAAACAATTATGCCTGATAGACTAAATGGTTATCCAAATTAGGAATAAAGGAATGATAATTTTTAGAAAAGAGCCACATTCCACATGCGTCGCCATTGTCGTTATGTACGCCTTTTTACCATTCAAAATCTAGTGCAAAGGGTTTTCACTAGATTTTGGGGAAAATAATTTAACAAATGTTGACTCATTGGGGCTTTGCAATTTCACTGGCATATTCAGTAGCGTCCGTGGCAAAACTTTCAAATTAACGACTTCGCGACGTTCTGCGACGGTCCAAACCTGAATTACATGAGGACATAAAAGAAAAATGCTATCAACAGTTATTATGTAGCGGTATCGCTACATTATAAGAACCCCTTGAAGTTCTGCTGTGTATGTATGTATGTATCTATCTATCTGAGCCCATTTTTTTCATATTTCTAGTCAACTTTTTTGAATTCTGTTTTCAGTATTGAGTTATGTGACCACTCAATAAGAATACCCAGAAAAATGGACTAAATCCCCCCACCCTCTGCACCCCCTACCCCACCCACTTTTCTTAAAATTCAAGTTTTTTGAATTCTGTTTTCAGTATTGAGTCAATAACAAAATCCAGAAAAATGGACAAAATCGCCCTACTATCTCCACCCCCTACCCCGATACATTGCTACTCTGTTTACAACAGTTTATTACAATAATAGGGCGCCTCGACTGAAGTTTTCATCTTTAACTTGCCCCATGTTAATGACTTTTGATAAATGTTCTATGTCGTCGTGTCGTTCGGGTTGTTTAGTCTATTTCCCCCAAAATCTCGCGACAATTCCTTTGAGCAATGGTGAAAAGGTATACATGGCGATTATGGCGCCGTGTAGGGTAAAGAGGCTGAAAGTAACAGAACTGTCGACAAAATTTTCGTCTCTAGCTGTGTAACTAACAAATAGTCTATCAGCTATGATGTTATTACACCACAGTCGTCCAAGGAAGATATTTGAGTTCCGATATCTGCTCAGAACAATACGGTAGCCAATGGAAAACAAAGTCGAGTTGAGCCAAACTGCAGTGTGTAGGTAGCTCATTTATTACGCGACATAATTCAAAACTTTACACAGCTAGTAAAAGTTAGGAGTTGGTTACTGCTATCCCATTCTTGTTTGTGTCTGCAATAAGACGCCTACATTATTCCTAAAACATATTTTACGAGATGCTATTGCATTCCATCTCCGTGTCCTCCACGCTAAGGTACTTCTCGCCCTTAACATTTTCTTTGCCATGAGTGCAACAAAATCGATAAAACAACTGCCCTTACTTTTATCTACTTTTTGGCGGCCAGTAAAATGACTAGTTTGCATTATGCAATATTTGCAAGATGGACTTCGTGAAGAAGCTCATGCAAATTTGCTAAAGTCTCTGACATTGACTTATTTTGACCTTGCATTTACAGTTTTTCCCCGAAAAAGAAACCTGGTTCATCCGGATAAGTTTATATATTTTAAACAAAGCACTGGGCGTGCAGACATACAAATTGCAAAATGAGCAAGGAACGCAAAAATGTTCAGTCATATAAACGTCCAAATAAGTTATGAATAATACACAATAGAATTTCTGTACCTACTCATAGACATAGCCTACCACACACAATAAATTCCATAAATGCCATTAAATATTTTGCATCTTATTATAGGACGCAATGGTTGAGTGTATTTATTTGGTAATATGAGCATCTAAGCAAATAAGAAGCCGATACAAGAGCTTTGCGTTGCGACAGGAAGGGGAAACCGAATGAAAGAAGTATTAGAAAGAGGAATTATCTCAATCGACAGTATTCTTTAATTGAATCTCATTGTGGCTGCTCTGGATTTACATGAATCAATGGAATCTCATTCTCCTGTAATCACTTTCAGGCACTCTGCTGAAATGAATTCTAAGAAAATCCACTGGCAAACTTACTTTTTCTGTTCCAATAATCCTCGAATCTCTCTACCACTTCGCAACCCATGCAGTTGTTCAGCAATAAAATAGCAGAACAAAGTCCTAGATTTTGTATTACTCGACAAAAGAGTTTTATTAATTATGTTGTGCAACCCAATCTGACTATGATCTTACAAAGCAAGGATTAATTCTTTCATTACAGTCACAGCCTTGACTACCAGAATGTCATAATGGCCATCTGCTAAATTGGCTCATCAATTCTGCTAGCTGGTGTCAACGATACTTTGATGATAATAGGACAAGTGCTATGCGTAAACATTGAAGAGATTTTTTAACTGAGCTACTGTAAGTGCAACTCTGTATTGGTTTGAGTACATCAAAAGGAAATTTAAAAAAAAATCTAAACCACTAATCAGTAGGAAACAGTAATTTTTTAATTACAATTGTTTTCGACTGGTAAGATAATCACAGATAAAATAATCTGTACAAAGTACAGCTCCTATTCCCGAGTCTCCTGAAATATGATACTGTGCCTACAGACACAAATAACACAACTCAAAAATTGCTTTATTGTCGTTTATTGTTATATCAAAGTCCAAAAATGTATTAACCCGTCCCTGCCTGTTATTTGGACTTATTTATGGACTTATTTCTTGACAATTGTATATATGTATAAAACTAGAACATGATAAAATTTTGAAACATATCGTTTTTATACTGAATAAAACGTTTAAGCTACTTTTGGATTATTGGCCGGTTTATTTTCCCTAATCATAAATGAATTACAATAAGAAATTGAATCATCGCCTTGAAATTGACAAAGTACATCTTTTGAGTCTGTTTGAATTTATTGGAATAGAATTTGGTAGTTGTACATAACCTCCGGTCATATAAAGATTAAGCAATGGTAGTTATTAGCCAATGAAAAATATTTTCTATTGTTTTTTAACACTTGGCACAATTGGATGAAGCAAAGAAATAAGAAGGGGAAGGGACTATGTAATTTTGCATGGTCAAAATGTGAAAAACATCTCTATCGAAGACTGAAAAATAAGGAACTCCATCTAAAATAATGATTACTATTAGATGGGAGTATTTCTTTAACTTTGCTTACGTTGGAAACTTTATGTAGGTATGCATGTTAATTCTACAGAAAAGTGCTATGCATGCGTGTCGTGTATGGCAGAATAGTTGGCGGAAAGTTGCGAGTGGAACTGTTGGTGAAAGTAACTTTGAAAGTAACAGAATAAGTAAGGGTAGTCAGAGTGAGCAGAAAGTCAAATGAATGTTCTCATTATCTCTTATTTGTGTATTCGTTAATTACTATTCACGTATTTCCGCGTAGCTACATGATGCAGTGATGGAATATTGCGTGCAAAAAAGTCAATATGCGTTCTGCTTGATTTTAGGTAGACAGAGTAGACATATTATTATGCAGCTATTATGCATTGTGTAATGGGCTATGTGTGATTGGAGTCTTTGTTTGAATAGACGAAGCAGTGCACGGGGCTCTATTATGTGCTGTGTTTATTGATCGATTAGGAACTGTAGGATCTCATGGATTTATGCAGTTCACATAACAGCAAAGTGACTGCAAGGTCTGTTAACAATTTGTCAATAGGATGGTGCCCTTCTATTTACACGGATAACATTAACAATATCTTGTCCGTTTGGAGAAGGGATCTGATAAGTATCCAAAACAAACCAGGACAGTTTGCTTTACTCAGCAAGGCCATTTCTACAGTTCGATGGAAATCAAAGTTTTTGACAGAGGGAAAATAGTGCAGGGACTGCGAGTACATCCAATGGCATTCATCGAGAAACAACGGAAACAGTTTTCCTTCATTCGCTCTTCGGTAAATATTTAGTTTAGTTAAAGCTAACACTCAACAATTGTGAACGGGGAAGATGAGTCTTAAGCAGAATCCCTGATTTATTTGTCGATACAGATAAATACATCTGTTTCGTTTTTAACCACCTACATCATTTGGAAAATTATTTCGATCCCTCTATGCATCCCTGAAATTACTGGCTCTTTGGACTACAAATAAATATGTTGGATATCCTAACATCTTTTCCTACACATCATGTAATCCCTTGAAATAAAAGTAAAGAAATATTAAGAAATAGTAAATATCTATATACCACTTTTATTGTAGTATTAAAAAAAATACCCCAAAATGCAGATATAATTATAGATAAAAGTTTCTTTCCACGTGCAAACCTAAGTTCCCGTAAAAATTATAGTTCCTTAAGGATTCCACGCTTTGAATTCGCATTGCATCCCTTCTGGCATAAGACAACTTTAAATATATTTCCAACTTTGAGAATGATTAATTAATATCAAGTACAGGACACGGAAATCTTCGTGGAGGAAATAGTACCATGCATCCTCTTCTTTCGTGTTCAACAGAAAAAAAAATCTGTGACAGACTAGAACAATCTGCCAATCTATTGACAACTCAGCTTTGCCATTAGATGTAATTGCAATAGTGTGTGCAATATTAAAGCATATTGCTGAGTAGCAGCAGGACTAATCTTTTCTGCTACGTCTCCGAGTTGATTTGATCGGATGTTTGATAGTGTAGCAAAGTGAAGTGTAGACAAAGTCATAAGGTTATTGCATGTCTTCACTTTATCTACAAATCCCTCCATTACATTAATAAACTTAACAATAAAGAGCAAAGTATAAAACCAAGTATCTATCTTATACAAAGTGCTGGAAAAGTAAATGGACCAGCATGAACCGCACAAGGGACAAGGTCCAAAGGAAAAATGAAGCCATTAGAATTATAATATTACAAAATATTCTGTGACTTAGATCAATCTATGGCGTTCAATTGTGAATCCTGCATTATGTGGAATACTTTTTTGTTTACTGTTTGCATTAATGCTCAATAATATTTTTGGCGTCCTGTATATGAATTGTAGAAATAGGTGCATTAAAATAAATATGTAGGAGAGGTTCATATATTCATTGAGTTGGTGCATTGAGAAAGGCGTTAAAAATGTCTAGCTAGTAATATGAGACTATTTATAGTCCATATATCATGGGAACAAGAAAATGAAGGATATTACGTCTGTGTGAGTACACAGGTTCTATAATAAGCTAGGAAGTTGTATAAAATAGAGCAGTGCAGAGT